>CM061537.1:27596616-27704391 GCA_030545055.2 Neoaliturus tenellus | reverse complement strand
ATGTTGCCATCGCTGAAGCCTCCCAAGACACCCAATTCCAAACTTGTGCGTTACTAATACCTAACTGTTAACTTTTAAAAGACCTCTATATATATAAACTGTGTTACTAACATCTGACTGTTAAAGATTTTGAAAACTTTTATATTTAGGTCAAGGTCACGAAAAAACTTTAAAAAAATTAAGCCCCACACCCCCCTATGGGGGTGTGGGGCACTTGGGTTGTCATCGCTGTAGCCTCCGAAGAGACCCAACTATGACAACAAGGCAACATCCAATGTCGTGTACCCTTCGCCACGCGAGACTTGTAAACATTTACTGCATTTCCAACTAATAACTTTTCCAATAGCTAACGAAATGTCATTTACATAATTTTGAAAGAAACTGAGGACGCCCTAGTGGCTTACGTCCTCGGTCCGAGTGCAGAGGCCATCGGCTCATTACCCCCGTATAAGCGTACAAACGGACCACCTCCTATTTCTCAGCCGCATTGAAGCATGCATGAGAGGAGCCTAACAATTATAAAAAAAAGTGGCTTTACACGGGGGCCTACTCCCGTAACCCTATCTTTAATATTTTTAATTTAGCAATGCAGTAAATTTTTACAAGTCCTATGTGGGTCAAGGCCACACGGACATTAAAAATTTCGGCCCCCGTACATCCATGGCGAACCACGAATGTTCGGGGGCCTTGGGGACAAAAAACACAAATAGCTGACAAAGTTTCATTTACATAATTTTGAGTTTCCAGAAGGGAAACTAACTGAGGACACCCTAGTGGCTTACGTCCTCGGTCCGAGTGCAGAGGCCATCGGCTTATTACCCCCATATAGGCGTACAAACGGACGCTCCTATTTCTCAGCCGCATTAAAGCATGCATGAGAGGAGCCTAACAATTATACAAAAGTAACTTTACACGGGGGCCTACTCCCGTTCCCTGTCTTTACGATTTACTTTGAGCATTGCAAAAGCTCAAGGGGGGATTGCTAAAACAAGCGTATACACTTTAGAAAAATATAACACACTTACAACACACAATTGAGCTCAACGTAGTCAATGCTGGAACAAGCACATACATGTTAAACACATATAACAAACAAGACACAAAGGATAAAAGACACACAGGAAACATAAGGTACAAGTAAAACACTCTCATATAAAACAATTCGCAATACCCAAACGCAAGCGCAATATCTTACAACTAATACAAGTCTTAAAGTTAGAGTAGACTTCGCTAAACACTGAAGGCGCCATTCAATGTTTAGTGATGCCTATGGCGGTCCGTCCCGATCGTTCACGTTCAACGCGCGGGAGCGGACTGCGAGCCGGCTCTGACTGGGCCCCTTATATCCCCACCGGGGCTGCCACGCCCAGGATATCAGGGGTGGGGGTGGGGGTGGGGGTGGGGGTGGGGGTGGGGGGGGGGCACTTTTTGTCGGGGGGGGGGCACTTTTTGTCGGGGGGGGGGGGGCACTTTTTGTCGGGGGGGGGCACTTTTTGTCGGGGGGGGGGCGCTTTTTGTCGGGGGGGGGGGGTTCGCACTTTTTGTCGGGGGGGGGGGGGGTTCGCACTTTTTGTCGGGGGGGGGGGGGGGGGGGTTCGCACTTTTTGTCGGGGGGGGGGGGGTCAGGTAAGTTATGTGGGTCAAGGTCACCCACAACACTTGTACTCTAAGTGTTGGCTATACCCCCACCACAACTGGGTCCCTAGGCTGCACAACACCGCTTCGCCAGTATGTCTCCGGCTTCCATGCGGTGCGTCTCGCTGTTCTCTAGCTCTCTATATGTAAGTAATTTTACAAGTTCTGAATGTAGGTCACTACACTTTAACTCTGGGACGATATCGACTTGTAGTATTTCAGTGTTTTGACTCAAGGTCATCACACTTTAACTCTAGCACATCGGTTATCGTACCAGAGGTGCTCAATAACCTAACTTGTAATGTTTAGGGTGGCGTTTTCACGCCACGTGGTATTGCCATGAGTGTCCAGTCCAAGTTTTAAGTTAAATTAATTTTACTGTAATCTTTTCCATTTCCGCTTCGTTTTGCCAAAGTATAAGGTGTCGCTTAATAAAGTGGTATTTCTCTAAAGTTATAGGAGATTGCAAGGATACAATTAGTTTATTTAGGAGACTCTTCATCTTGGAGTTTAACACAATTTCCACTTTGACTTTGCTTCCTCGGCTCTCACAGCCTAAGCTGTACAGAAATGTTTCTTCTAGTGCCAACTCGGGCCAAGAGAACAGTGTGTTGACTGTAGGACAGCTCATGGTGAAGTGATGCGATACTCCAGCGTACCACCTCACCTTCCCCGCCACTGTGACCTTCCCCCACTCCTGCTGTTTCCCCCACCTCTTTTCCCTTGACTCATGCGCTACAAGCAGTCTCTCAGTATTGTGCGGACTTTTGTAAGGTGAAGCCATGTCGCAGGACACTTTAGGTAAGAAACTTAGCCGTGTTAAGACTTTATTAGTTGCTCACTGTCCACCACTCAAAGTTAAGAGAGTTTCAACTTTAGCTAAGTGGCGCAAACTGTTGCGCGGACACCCTAAGTTTTATACAAAACAGACTAATGTCAGTTTTACTGATGAGGATTTGTTTAAAATATTGGATGAAATGACTTTTCCTTGCAAAATTCAGTTAGTTACTCCCATTCCTGACAGTTTAGAGTCTTAGTCTTTCAAGCCAATATACCTAGCATACACAGAGCCTGACAGTCAGTCACTCGGTGGCTGTCGTGGGGTGCGCATCGGTGTCGGCGCTCCGTTGTTAGGTTTTCAAGGTCACAGTAATGTCAAATTGTTGGTGTTGTGCTGGTTCAAGGTCACCTGAGGGATAACCGATTGCCCATTTAGGCAGAGTCATGTCAGAAACTCGAATTTAGCTTGGCACTTTTGCCGTTTCTCGTCGAAAATTCGCTCCAAGTGGTCAAGGTCACGGGGACTCGGACTGAAACTCGGAGCGTAATGCGAGAAACGGCAAAAGTGCCAAAAAATTTTAAGTTTCGGCGTGACCTTGACCTTAGTGGAGTCGGTGGCGTCATTTTGATGACGTAAGGGGTGATGACGTCATCAGCACGTCATTTCTGTGACGTCATGGGTGTGACGTCATAGAAATGACGTCATTAGTGATGACGTCATCGATGACGCAATCGATGACGTCATCGATGACGTCATCGGTGAGGTCATTGACCTCGATGACGTCATCCCTCAGGTGACCTTGAACTGAGCCAGCACCAACAATTTGACACTACTGTCATCAATGAGGTCATTGACCTCGATGACGTCATCGATGACGTCATACCTCAGGTGACCTTGAACTGAGCCAAAAGCCCCCATTCCCCACTACTGTAATTATTAAAGTTGGAAGTGTTTGATAACCAATTTATTCTGACACGAAAAAGTTACTAAGCGAGGAAATTTTTAATTTCTGGGTTTGAAAACAAAATTTTATGGAAAAGTTGTAGCCAATGATAGAAATTTTATAATGGTATCAAGAAACTTAAGATAACATGACCTGATCGTTGGTAAGGGAATTAATAGTGGCGCGAAAAGGTTGAACTCGAGACTTGCGGTCTCACTTTGGCCAGCACCGAAGTTATAAATCTCGTCGTTTCTTCTATACTTTGTTAATGTTTACAGGTTAACAATTTTTAATTTATAATTTATTTATATATTTGTTAGTAATTGGCGGTGAAATGTTGATGTTTTATTAATAGAGTAATTTGGTGAATTAAACAATTTAAGATGGGTTTTCAATTAAAATACATCGTTGATAAAAAACAGTGATCGATGAAAAGGAATCTAAAGAAGAAAATGATTTAGCCTACTTTGTATGCCTTGTTAGTATGCACTTAAAAAGAGAATCAAGTTAGTAGTGTAAAATTGCGGCCGCTGGCCCAGTTCAAGGTCACCTGAGGGATGACGTCATCGAGGTCAATGACCTCACCGATGACGTCATCGATGACGTCATCACTAATGACGTCATTTCGATGACGTCACACCCATGACGTCACAGAAATGACGTGCTGATGACGTCATCACCCTTTACGTCATCAAAATGACGTCACCGACGCCACTGAGGTCAAGGTCACGCCGAAACTTAAAATTTTTTGGCACTTTTGCCGTTTCTCGCACTACGCTCCGAGTTTCAGTCAGAGTCCTCGTGACCTTGACCACTTGGAGCGAATTTCCGACGAGAAACGGCAAAAGTGCCAAGTTAAACTCGAGTTTCTGACATGACTCTGCCTAAATGGGCAATCGGTTATCCCTCAGGTGACCTTGAACCAGTACAACGCCCGCAATTTCATGTTACTGTGACCTTGAAAACTTAACAACGGAGCGCCGACACCGATGCGCACCCACGACAGCCACCGAGTGACTGACTGTCAGGCTCTGTGTATGCTAGGTATATCGGCTTGAGAGACTAAGACTCTAAACTGTCAGGAATGGGAGTAACTAACTGAATTTTGCAAGGAAAAGTCATTTCATCTAATATTCTAAACAAATCTTCATCAGTAAAACTGACATTAGTCTGTTTGGTATAAAACCTAGGGTGTCCACGCAACAGTTTGCGCCACTTAGCTAAAGTCGAAACCTTCTTAACTTTGAGTGGTGGACATCGAGCAACTAACAAAGTCTTAACACGGCTAAGTTTCTTACCTAAAGCGTCCCGCGACATGGCTTCCCCTCACAAAGTCCGCACAATACTGAGAGACTGCTTGTAGCGCATGAGTCAAGGGAAAAGAGATGGGGGAAACAGCAGGAGTGGGGAAGGTCACAGTGGCGGGGGAAGGGGAGGTGGTACGCTGGAGTATCGCATCACTTCACCATGAGCTGTCCTACAGTCAACACACTGTTCTCTTGGCCCGAGTTGGCACTAGAAGAAACATTTCTGTACAGCTTAGGCTGTGAGAGCCGAGGAAGCAAAGTCAAAGTGGAAATTGTGTTAAACTCCAAGATGAAGAGTCTCCTAAATAAACTAATTGTATCCTTGCAATCTCCTATAACTTTAGAGAAATACCACTTTATTAAGCGACACCTTATACTTTGGCAAAACGAAGCGGAAATGGAAAAGATTACAGTAAAATTAATTTAACTTAAAACTTAGACTGGACACTCATGGCGATACCACGTGGCGTGCAAACGCCACCCTAAACATTACAAGTTAGGTTATTGAGCACCTCTGGTACGATAACCGATGTGCTAGAGTTAAAGTGTGATGACCTTGAGTCAAAACACTGAAATACTACAAGTCGATATCGTCCCAGAGTTAAAGTGTAGTGACCTACATTCAGAACTTGTAAAATTACTTACATATAGAGAGCTAGAGAACAGCGAGACGCACCGCATGGAAGCCGGAGACATACTGGCGAAGCGGTGTTGTGCAGCCTAGGGACCCAGTTGTGGTGGGGGTATAGCCAACACTTAGAGTACAAGTGTTGTGGGTGACCTTGACCCACTTAACTTACCTGACACCCCCCCCCCCCCCCGACAAAAAGTGTGAACCCCCCCCCCCCCCCCCCGACAAAAAGTGCGAACCCCCCCCCCCCCCGACAAAAAGTGCGAACCCCCCCCCCCCCCCCCGACAAAAAATGCGAACCCCCCACCCCCGACAAAAAGTGCGAACCCCCCCCCCCGACAAAAAGGCTCCTGCCAGGCATTCAAAAGGTTGCGGATGGCATTTGGGAGCATGTCCGTTTGTACGCTGGCATGCAAAAGGTTGCGGCGGCCTCTGCACTCGGACGAGGACGTAAGCCACTAGGGTGTCCTCAGTTTGTTTCCTTCTGGAAACTCAAAATTATGTAAATGAATCTTTGTTAGCTACTGAAAAGACAATGCAGTAAATGTTTACAAGTCTTGCATGGCGAAGGGTACACGACATTGGATGTTGCCTTGTTGTCATAGTTGGGTCTCTTCGGAGGCTACAGCGATGACAACCCAAGTGCCCCACACCCCATAGGGGGTGTGGGGCTTAATTTTTTTAAATTTTTTTATGACCTTGACCTAAATAAGTAAAAGTTTTTAAAATCTTTAACAGTTCGGTCTTATCAACACAGTAAATAAATTAAGGTCTTTTAAAAATCGAACAGTTAGGTATTAGTAACACACAAAGTTGGAGTTGTCTATAGTTGGGTCTTTTAGGAGGCTTTAGCGATGTCAACACAAAGGCCCCAAGTGGGGTTTATTTTGTTAAATTACCCCTCCCCCCCGACAAAAAGTGCGAACCCCCCCCCACCCCCACCCCTGATATCCTGGGCGTGGCAACCCCGGTGGGGATATATAAGGCGCCCGGGTTGTACGAACTTCTCATTCCGGTCCAAGCTTCCATACGGACAGGTACTCCCTTACTCTCGAGATTTTTATAACCACTTTACTTCTTTCTTAACATCTACTCTTTTCATTTACTTCATTCATTCAAATGGGTAAAATGGGTCTCAAGCTGAAAAACTACCCGCCAGCTTCACCTCGACCGACACGTCTCAACCCTCATCATCCTCCACTTCGATCCTGGAATACCTGATGACTGCGAACATCCTGAGCTGCCTGACGATGCCGCCACCGCCGCCACCGCCGCCACAGCCCGCCTCAATGCCCAGCCTGTCGCCATTGCCGGCGACAGTGGAAGAGGCTGGTGCACAGCCATCGTCAGGAGAACTCGTCAAGTCGTCAGGTCGAGTCCCGGTAGCGTCTCCAGCACTCTCTCTGCTATCGGACTCAGGATCGGAGTCTGCGGTTTTTGAAGAGACGTCCAGGTCGAGGATCACTCCCTACAGCAGAACCCGGAAAATTTTATCCTATTCCAAATCCCAATGTCCCTTACCCATATCCCCCATACCGTCCACACCAACCAAACCACCCCGTAAATCCATCTTTTCCCCTGAACTTCCCACTATTGACCTGCCATCCAAATCGTCTCAAAAACTCATCCTTTCCCCGAACTTCCCACCATAGACCTAACACGTTCCCCTACCCCACCCAAAATTGTTTGCTCCATTCCTCTTGACCAATCTTTGCCCCTTCTACCCCCTTCCACCCCCATTCCTTCTAGCCAGCCTAATTCGGAGAAGCTCAAGACACTCCACTAAAGAGTCCAACACAAAAACGTAAGCGTGTTAAAGCCCCTGCTGGCAAGGGTAAGAAATGCGATTACGCTTGGATGTCAAGTAAGTTTGGGGTTTTGTGTTGCCAGAAACTTGCCTGTGCAGAAGGAGATCGCTGCCAACGACACCTTAAAAGTACAGTCAAATTTCGGCAATTCAAACCCTACACTCTTTATATTAAGCCTAAAACGTTCAAGTTCAGACATCCCCATGGCCCGCAACCGCGGGATATTAGAAGGCTAAAGGTTGATGAAAAATATTATTTTATTGGTCAGACCTATGGAGCAGGTAATAAAAAAGTAGAAATCGTTGTAAAAGGTGAAGGCCACCTTTGTACAATGCAAGTACCACCTCGGATGGTACAAAGAGAATTTTTCATCCCTAAAGCCTATCTAATACGAAGGGAAGGATGCCAAACCGTGTGGGAAATGGACTAGGACATGGGCCCACTAAAAAAAAAAAATTCAAAATTGTTAGGTTGTGTTGGACAATATTTAAAAGTCTTTTTTCCAAATTATTTTTCCAAATTTAGTCTTAACCCTCTTAAAGTAAGGGAGAGGGGTATTATACAAGTCAGGTAAAAAAAAAAAAAAAAAAAAACACTTGACTTGTATAATACTTTAACCTGGCGGTGACGTAAAGTCACTGGGACAATCTCAAACCGTGTCCTTGAGGGTGAAGACTAAGTTACAAAAATCTTTAACAAATTAAAACCTACCTCCAAACACTTGTAGCTTGCTACAAGTGTTTGGAGGTAAAAATTTTCAAAGTTTGAATGACCTTGACCCATATAAATTACTGTTTAAAGTAAAGTGCTAACCTTACAACTAATGTTGTGTATCACGTGATACCCCCACTCTAACGCTCTTACTAAGCTTGTATGAGCCGTTCATTTGCTTCAGTCTGTTTCTGTGCTCCGTGGTAAACATGTCACGGTACAATTACAAAGGTGGTGACTTCTTGATATATCAACACAATGCTTGGGAAGTGCTAAACCAGCATAGAATGGAAGTTGAGTATTGTATAAGACGAGACGGGTCTACATTTTATCTATGTATTATAAACAACCAAACTCATAAGTATGAACACTGGACAAAAATTAATTATAACAACATAGATGAGCTGTTTGCTTGGGTGTTTGAGGTGTGTAAAGTTATTGAAGAAACCAAAATAATGGGTGTGCTAAAGGTATGTAAAACTGATGACCGGGAAGACTAAGCAAAATTTCTTTTAACCCCCCCCCCTCCGTGTTATCCCCACCACTAAAAATGGGTATATATAGGAGTGGTGATCAACCGTCCTCTCATTCTGCTTTACACCGTTAAGCTGAACACCACCATGTCTGCTATGAACGTCCCAGCCTCTACCTCTGGCCCGGCCGCCTCCAACTCCAGCCCGAGCATTGGACCAATCCGATCGGGGCCTTCGTCAAGGAGTCGTGTCCGATTCTCCGGCTTTGGTCCTGTGAGGAAGGAGTTGCGGAGCAGCGGAGCTTCTCAACCAACCACGATGGACGCATCAACCCAGACTCCACCAAACATCATCGAGTGGTACGACGAAGTCATAGAGCAAAGGGACAGAATGCTAGAGAATACTCGCAGGGAGCTACTTTATATCCGGAGTAAATGGGAAAAACTAATTAGGAAGTTAGAAAGCCTGTTGGACAGTGATGATAGTGAGGATGAGAGTGGATAGGTGTGTGGGTAAAGACTTGGACTGGGACTTGTGTGTATGTATGAATGTGTGCGTGAATGTGAAATACAGAGCGGGGGATAGATCACTCTGTGGCAATGGACTAACATGCCACTTAGTGATCTATCCCCCGTTCTGGTAATGTTTTTGGATGGCCTTGACCCACTTTACCAAGGTTAGCTAGTACCCCCACCACTGATAAGTGTATATATACAGGTATTGATGTGCAGTTTGGTTATTCTGCTTTGTATCGCTTAGCTGAATACCGCACTTCAACATGGCTTCCAACTGCAAAACTTCTCGGGCTTCTTCTTCAAGAAGGCGTGCTGTCAACGTTCTGCCTGCTACTCGTGGACCTGCTCGACCATTCCATAGCATAACTGTTGCTCGGGCAAACGCTTGCAAAGCTCCAATGCTACGGACCTTGCTGGAGGTGAGCCAAGACGGACAAGGCGTGCTCAGTCCTGGTCAACGGCAGGAGCAAGAAAGGCGTATGGCGTACTTCAGGCTGCAGGGTGTAGTTCCCAGCTTGAAGTTAGGCGATCCCAGAGTAGCAAGCATCAACGAGGCAGCGGACTATATATCACACCTTCACAGTGTTTTAGAAGTAAAGGACCAACAAATTGAAAACTTAAAAGAACAATTGAAACAATTTAACTTTAATCCGGTGGAGTTTGTAGAAACGGTGATGAGTGATAGTGACGATGAAGGTAGTGAATATATATTAGGTATGTAATGAAAAGACAGGGACATGTGTGTGTGTGTGTGTAGAATACAGAGCGGGGGATAGACTACTTTGCGGCAATGGACTAGCATGCTGCTTAGTGGTCTATCCCCCGCTCAAAGGGTACTTTTGAATGACCTTGACCCACTTTAAACGAAGGACAACCGGTTAACTGGTATAAAAGAGGGGGGTCTGTACATCCCGACTTCATTCTGCTTTGGACTTTCCAGTAGAACACTATAAAAATGAGTGGATCTCTTCTTGGTGCTAACTTGGACAGGTATACTGTGATGGTGCATTATGAAAACTGTAGGGACATGTTGACGGCTGTGTATGAGTGTTTGGTGAGAAAGATTTTTCAAGAAAACTGCGAATTTATGTTAGCGTGGAAAAGAAACTTGTTTGTTGATGCCCATGCTACAATGCAAAGCATGAACCACCTCCATGTGTTAAAAGTAGGACATCATAATTTGGACGAACTGGACGATATGTTTAGGGAGCTGGAGTGTTTGATACATCAGGAATGTAAACCTTGTGAAATTGAAATTTTTAAATTGGATATGGAATTAGAATAAAATGTGTTAAACAGGACTCGAACTTGGACTTGATTGAGGTTGTGTAGAACAGAGCGGGGGATAGATCACTTTGCGGCAATGGACTAGCATGCTGCTTAGTGGTCTATCCCCCGCTCAAAGGGTATTTTTACATGACCTTGACCCACATAAAATGTATAGTTGGTGGGGGTATAAAAAGGGCAAACCAATTGGATAGATACACCACTTTCATACCATGGCTCCACTTGACAACACCGTGTTCCATCGCGACAGAATTCTTTCAATTCTGGAGGTAATACCTGTAGAAGTTATAGAAGCAGAGGACCAACTACCTGCGGTTGATCAGGAAGAGGAGGAAGAAATAATGGATATTGAAACGGACTCTGACGAAGCTGGTTCAACGGACAATGAAGTGGACTTGCACGCCTACGAAACATTAGAGTCGTCATCTGAGTCGGAAATGGAATTCCAATTGGAAATTGAAGAAGAAGAACAAGAACAAGACACTCCCCATCGTCCAATGGATAGGATGTTAGTTGCCAGAAGAATTATGTATTGTCATCGCTGCCTATTCCGTGATGAGGATGATTCCGACTCTGATGGTGATGTTTCACCCTTGTAAAAAGTTTAAACAAAAAGTTAAAAAAAGAATGTGAGCGGGGGATAGAGCACTTTGTAGTAAATGATGCTGCTTAGTGCTCTATCCCCCGCTCAAAATAATAATTCCAAATGACCTTGACCTACATAAACTTGCTCAAACAGACGTCTTTGAAAAAACTTGTACAAATTATTGAATCTAGACCAAATATCATCAATTTATCAAGCCTACTGATAAATGTATTACAAACGGTTGTGTAAAGGCTAAATTTAGCACATGAGTGATAACCTGTTTCCATATGACGTCACTTTCCCCACCTATCTGCCTCGGATATAAAGGGTCCCTGTGGAGTGCGCTGCTCATTATTGCGTGGACATTCACAGAGTGTGCATTCAAAGCCAAACTGTTTGAAATGGCTCTTTGCGACATTTGTGGGGAAATCTTTCAAGACGAAGATCTTTTCACCATACACAGAGAATTACATGAAGACGAAGATAGAAAAGAAGATATTACCATGGATGAAATAGACTTAGACTCAATTGACCGGTTTTTGGAAGAGCACCAGAAGCAGACGGACTACTGGGACAGCTATCTACAGTAAATGCAAAGAACAAGACCTAGTGTGATCCAATTTGCTGGTGCTGGACCATCTACTGCTAGAAGACCTTTTGAAGAAGAAAAGTATATGCAAGAAGAAGAAGACACTGAAAAAGAGGACACTGAAGAAGAGGACACTGAAGAAGAACTGGAAGATGTGAAACAACTGCGCACCACGGCCTTGCCAGGACGAGTTGTAACACATTTCAAAATTAATAATGTTCAATTGGAATTGGAAACATTTATAACCCAGGCTAAGGAACTTGTTGGTCAAACCTTGAGGGAAGAACTACAAAGATTAAATTTTATTAAATTTGGAATGGTGTTAGAGGGTATGTTTAACAATACTGATGGTGAAACAGCATTGAGAGCGTTCATTACCAAAAACCGAACCCTTACCTTCACCTCCAACATCGATGATATTATTGAAGAATGCTTGGAAGAACTTATAACAAAACTTCAAGAACATGAAGGAAGAGGATCTGGATGGACTTTGTCATCAATTGAAGGTATGGATGTAAGGGTTCACAAGCATGGATATGGTTTAAGGGGTAGTAGTTTTATCCCTTTACCAAAGAAAATCCAAAACACTAAATCGTGTAGGAATGTGCAAAATGAAGGTAATGAATGTTTTAAGTATGCAATGTTAACCAAGTATGTTAAAGATCATCCTGAAAGAGTTGGTAGAGAATATTACGAAAATGAACACCGCTACAACTTTCAAGGCCTCACCTACCCAGTTACATTGAAAGACATAGACAAATTTGAAAAGAAAAATCCTGGCGTTTCAGTGAATGTTTTCGGTCTGGATGATTCGAACAACGTTTATCCTTTGCGGGTAGTAAAAGTTGAGCAAAGAAACCACACGGATTTGCTACTGATCACTAAGGGTGAAATTTCACATTATGTGTGGATAAAGGACTTTGCATCCTTGATTCGAAATCAATTATCAAAACAGAGGCGTAGGTTAACAGTGTGTAAAAGATGTTTTTGTTTCACATATAAAGAAATAAGACAAGGAGGATTAGAGTGGTTGATAGAACACAAAAGACTTTGTAATGAAAATTATGAAGTGAAGATTAGTCTGCCACCACCATCTCGAGCGTGTATCCAATTTAACAAAACAGTTCACCAATATCGGATTCCAGTAGTCATCTACGCAGATTTTGAATCTACGTTAGTACCACAGGAGCTGCCGGACGGTGAATTGACTAGAAGAACAAAATATCAGTTGCATCAACCCAACAGTTTTTGTCTAATAGTGAAATCAACCTTGTCTGAAAACCAATTGCAAAACTATGATTTAACATCCACTCCAATACTCTACCGTGGTGAAGAAGCCGCTAAGTATTTCGTAGACCAGTTGTATGACATTGCTGAAAAGGTACAACGCTTGTATGGTAATGTCGTACCTATGGAACCTTTGAATGAGAATCAACAAGAAGAATACAATATGGCATCAAGATGTTATCTATGCGAGAAGAGCTTCAGTGAAGAAAATCCAAAAGTAAGAGATCACGATCACCTGACAGGTTTATACAGAGGAGCTGCTTGTAATTCATGCAATATAAATTACAAACTGCCCCACTTTATCCCTGTCGTGTTACACAATCTTAGCGGCTACGACTCCCACTTCATTATTCCAGAGTTAGGAAGAGATGATGGTAAAATTGATGTTCTTGCTACAACATTGGAAAAGTACATCAGTTTCTCAAAAACCGTAGGTAAAATTAAACTTCGCTTTGTAGACTCTTATAGATTTATGGCATCTAGTTTGAGCAGATTGTCTGAGAATCTACGAAGAGAAGACCTAAAAGAAACCAGCAAGATTGTACCTGAAGATAAATTGGACTTAGTATTACGTAAAGGAGTGTTCCCCTACGATTACATAACATCTACAGAAAAATTTGAAGAAACCAGTCTACCACCGATCGAAGCCTTCAACAGCAAATTAAACGAAAGTGAAATCTCCGTTGAAGACTACAATCATGCTTGTAATGTTTGGAACCAACTAAACATTCAAACCTTAGGGGAATATTCTGACTTTTATATAAAATTGGACGTAACTCTGCTGTGCGATGTGATGGAAGAATTTCGAAACACCTGCTTCTCCGCCTATGGACTGGACCCTCTACACTCGTACACATCTCCAGGATTAGCATGGCAAGCTATGCTAAAGTCAACCAACTGTCGACTGGAACTTCTAACGGATATTGATATGGTGCTCATGATGGAATCTGGTGTACGGGGCGGTTTGACACAAGCTGTAACACGTCATGTCAAAGCCAACAACAAGTACATCCCAGGCTTCGACGAGCAACAACCATCGGTCTACCTTGGCTACTTTGATGCAAACAACCTTTATGGTTGGGCAATGTCAAATCCGCTTCCCTACGCTGACTTCAAATGGATTGACCCGGCCACCATCGGTGACATCTCACAGATTCCGAAAAATGGTCCAAAAGGCTATATTTTGGACTGTGATTTTGAATATCCGGAGCACCTTCATGACCATCACTACGACTTGCCTCTCCTAGCCAAAACTGAAGTTTCACCGACAGGAAGATGGCCAAAATTGATGATGACCTTGGAGAATAAAGATCGCTATGTGGCTCACTACTGGGTAGTTCAACAGGCTCTCGAATTGGGTCTACGTATAGTGAGAATTCATAGAGCAATTGAATTCACCCAGTCTTGTTGGTTGAAACCATATATTGATTCCAACACTACAAGAAGAGTTGCAGCGACAACAGCATTTGAAAAGGACTTCTATAAATTAATGAACAATGCCATCTTTGGGAAGACCTTGGAGAACAAAAGAAAACACAAAAATGTAAAATTAGTGAGTGATCCTAGGAAATTGGAAAAATTAGTGCAAAAACCAAATTTCGGAACATCCATGATTATAAACGAAAATCTAGTCGCTGTCAGTATGAAGAAAACAACAATAGTCATGGACCGTCCGTTATACATAGGTATGTCGATTTTGGACATAAGTAAAACCCTGATGTATGATTTCCATTATAACAAAATGGTTAAACACTACGGAAGGGAAAACATTGGAGTCGCATACATGGATACGGACGCGTTTATCTACTGGATAAAGACTTTGGACATGTATGAAGACCTAAGGACTTTTCCATACAAAGAAGATTTCGACTTTTCTGACTATCCGAAGAACCATCCAAATTTCAATGAAAAAAATAAAAAAGTAATTGGAAAATTCAAAGATGAAGCAAATGGAATGCCTTTAGAAGAAATAGTAGCGCTGATGGCGAAATTGTATTCATTTAAGATGTACCACGAGAACAACACACCGACAGTCAAGAAAGCAAAAGGAGTGAAGACATCTTATTTGAAAAAACACGTAACATTTGACCACTACAAGACTTGTTTGTTTGAAGATACTACAATATCAGCAACATTCAACAATATCCGAAGCTTCAAGCATCAAGTCTACAGTGTCACCGAAATTAAAAAAGCACTGTCAGCTCGGGATGATAAAAGACATATTTTGCCCGACAAAATCCACACTCTTCCTTTCGGCCATTACTCCTTAAACCCTATCAACTAGTAACCTATTCTTCGTCCTTCTTCAACTTCGACCTTATTCCTTTCTCCTTCCGTAAAAAAATGGGGAACACGGCAAGTCCAACGCCGTGTTCCCCATTTTTTTACACAAGTTTGGATGACCTTGACCCATATAAATGATGTGAATATTAAAAACAACATTCATTGTGATTATACATGTGAAACAACAAACATTGAAACCTGCAATATGAAGGACTTGAAGCAACAAATTGTCAACGAACTTCATAAACCTGCAAGAAGAAATTTCCACGAAGAAATACGGTGATAAAAGGAATTAATGATTTATATCAAGCGGATTTAATCGAAATGATTCCTTATAGCAAACAAAATAAAGGATATAAATACATATTGACTGTTATTAACTGTTTTTCAAAAATGGCAGATGCTTTACCACTAAAAGATAAAAGTGGCAAAAGTGTTACAAAAGCAATGGAAACAGCTATACAAAGAGACAAACATACTATTAAACATTTACAAACAGATGATGGAAAAGAATATTTTAATAAGGAATTTGCAAATTTAATGAAAAAACACAATATAAACCATTATTCAACCAATTCAGAAGTAAAAGCCTCAATAATCGAAAGATTCAACAGAACTTTAAAAAGTGCAATGTATAAAATGTTTTCCAACAGAGGATCGCACATATGGATTGATATGTTACCAAAACTTATAAACGATTACAATAACAAATTTCATAGGACTATCGGGATGAAACCAAACCAAGTAACTAGTAAAAATGAAAACCTTGTATTAAAACGTATAAAAACGAATACTAAACCAAAAGTTGAAAAACTAAAGCCTAAAAAATTTAATGTGGGTGATAAAGTGCGAATAAGTAAATATAAAGGTGTATTCAGTAAAAGATACCTGCCAAATTGGACCAATGAGGTTTTTACTGTATTCAAAGTACAACCTACAGTACCTGAGACATATATTTTAAAAGATAATAAAGGACAATTGCTTGAAGGAGGGTTTTATGGACATGAAATGTTAAAATCAACAGTAGGCGATGTATATTTAGTTGAAAAGGTGTTGCAACGGAAAAAAGATAAGGTCAAAGTACGATGGTTAGGATTTAATAAGACGGAAGATTCTTGGATACCTAAAAAGGATTTGATATAACGATAGAGAATCATTTTAGGTTGAACCATTACAAAGGATGGAGATAGTACCACAAAAAGAGAGTTTTACTATTAATAATATAGATGAACTCACAGTGGATAATTCAGAATTCAATAGTGGGAAACATGGCAATTTGTTACCAAACACCGTTCGTTGTCTGGTTACCGGACCTTCCAACTGTGGAAAAACTAATGTAGTATTCAATTTGATTACAAACCCTAAAGGATTACGATTTAACAATCTATATGTATTTTCAAAATCACTACAACAACCAAAGTATCAATTATTGGAAAAGATACTGACTAATGTGCCTGAAGTTAAATATTTAAAGTTTAATGCAAGCGAGAGTGTCATGCAGCCACAAGAAGCTAAACCATTCTCCCTGTTTATATTCGACGATGTATCTTGTGAAAACCAAAACACAATAAGGAATTACTTCGCTATGGGTCGACATAACAACATAGATAGCATTTATATTGGCCAAACTTACAGCAAAATACCTAAACAACTCATTAGAGACAATGCAAACATGTTAATTGTATTTAAACAGGACGAAACCAACCTAAAACATATATATTTTGATCATGTAAATGCGGATATGACATTTGAACGATTTAAAGAGTTGTGTGGAAAGGCTTGGGCTGAAAAGTATGGGTTCCTAACAATTATGAAGGAACAACCGCTAAACAATGGTCGATACAGGATAGGATTTGATAAATTTATATTAATACATTAAACGCGGTATAACACATTCATTGTTGTACAACACGTCTTGCTACAAACATGGTTAACCAAGAAAAATTAGTAAAAGAAATAAAATCACTTAGTGATTCTATTCGGGCTAAAAACAGAGCATTGAAACTAGGTATTAGCGAGAGGGAGAAATTCCTTGAATCTACTTTTAAACCTATTACTGAACCCTTGAAACAATTAAACAAAAAATTTGCTAAACCTGTATTGGAAGGAGATGCGATTGCACCTATTACGAAGTTTGAAAGAGAAAATGTAAAATCAGAAGAGTTTAGTGATGAAGACCCGGAATCCTCTACGTATAGTGGTTTTACCGGTGGAGAACCTGAAAGAGAGCTAGAATCACCGGACTATAGTGGAATAAAAGAATTATATGAAGTAAAAGCCAAAAGAGGACATGAAGTTGTATCAACTGCTAGTGAAGAGGAAAAAGAAGAAGAGACAAGGGAAGGTCCGTCAAACATAAGCTTGTTGGGTGAAAACATTCATAACAAAGGACCTTTAGGAAGGAAATACATGATAAAAATGTTAGCTGGAACAAATCCTAATAAAAACTACCATAGTTATGTGTCGGCAAGGTTGCAGAAGAAAACGCTCGCCACCATCAATTGGAAAGTTTCAATGTTACTTTGTAGGTTTTCCTTTTTTTAAAACTCCGTTTGGATGACCTTGAAAGTTCCCCCACTACTCCACCACACCCCCCACCACTTCACCATGTTCCTGCATGAGCATCACATCAACCGTCATTCCTTGTCCGACAAGCAACCATGGCAGACAACAACACCATCAGCCAAGCTGACTCCACTACTGATGTTGGTACAAGTACAGGTTGGACACTGTCGATCGATAGTGTACACTATTTGGAAACGATTTGCGAACGGATGAAGGAAATACTGCGGGACAACCCTGGGATCATAATACAAATGAATTTAAATTATGATTGGTCCCAAGTTAGAATGCAAGGGGACGATAACAACGGTCAACAATCTCCACAATATTCGCCCATGTCCCCGATCTACCCTTACGGCGAGTCTGACGTCGATGAAGATGAGGCTAATGAGGATGTGGGGGACAACGAGGCTGAAGAGGAGTAACCTTCATTCCTTTTTTTTTAAACCCAAATTGGATGACCTTGAGAATTCCCCCCTCCACTATTTCCTTTTTTTAAAACCCAAATTAAATGACCTTGAAAATACCCCCTAACATACTTTTGGTTTACCCCCTCTACTTTTCAATACTGTTACCACAGTCTGTAGCTCACATCATTCCTTGCTTAGCTATCATGGCGGACAGCACTCTTTCTCGAGTTGACTCCACTACGGATGAAGAATGGCCATTTTCCTGGAATGTTCATCTGCAAGACTCGGCAGAAGTGGATATGTTGCATGAGAAATTGGTGTATGTATTAAACGAAAACCCCAACATTGAATGTAGAATGACTATGGATTTCGATGCGACAGGGGTTCACACTCAACCTTCTACTTCCAGCCAGCCTGAACCTCAGCTACAGCCGAAGAACTTTACACATCTTTACACTCCAATACGGCCGGAGGATGTGGTTATCAGCGAGGCAGACTCTACTACAAGTTATATTGAGCCAACGAATTGGAAGCTTGTTGTTGACACCTTACACAAGGTCGACTTAGTATGTGACAAATTAAAGGAATTGATGATGCAAGATCCTGGTCTTCGTTTTAAAATTGATTTGTTTTTCATCTGGGGAGCACCTGCACGGGGCTCTTCGTCTGACAGCTCTCCAAGTACAACGGACGAGGAGGAGGACGACTAGTTATCTTTTTTAAAACTCCGTTTGGATGGCCTTGACCTTTCCCCCTCCACTGAGTTTATTTAAGGTGCACTCTCAATGACTGCAGCATCATTTCATCGCGCACCTTCACCACAGCAACATGGAGAGTCAACTCAACTACTGTTGCAAACAGAAATGTTTTTCATGGCCAAATGACATTGATGTTGCGGATGGCCTGGCGTGTAGAAAATGTGAAGCTTTTGGTCAATGCATGTGTAAGTGCAAGTCTTGGAAGAAGCCAAAACCAGAGTTGAAGACATTCCATGTGTACCAGATGAGAGGGCATAAGTACACTTGTTGCCCTGAACGTTGCATTGAATTCACACTAAAACAGCTAACTGGCTGCAAATTGTGCAACAATCATTTTGCAGGTTTTTGCAAACATTATTTAGGAGTCTGTCAGTACAGATCAACTTGGCATACAGAAGCACTCACTATCAATGAAATCGCTATAGATACACAAGAGTAGTCTTTCTACTCTTTTCTTTTTTAAAACTCCATTTGGATGACCTTGACCTTTCCCCCTCCACTCACCTTAGTTTATATAAACCCCATTCCCACTGACCACAGCATCACTTCATCGTGCTCCCTCGTCAAAGCAACATCAGCTATGGAAAGTAAGCGCGTCTCATGTTGCGAGCATAGGTGTTTGGAGATACAAGGCGTCACATATTGTGCAAAGAAGCGTTGGGAGGAAGAGACGGGGACAACCTATTGCTGTGAGGATAAGTGTTTCCTCTTACCAAAGTGGCAAGTGGATGGGCTGGCCTGCCGGCAATGTGAATGCTTCGGATGTTGCAGGTGTAGATGCAAGAACCAACAGCTGCCACCACCGGTACTACAAACTTTCAAAATCTACAAATCCAAATACTTTTATACTTGTTGTCCGCAGCGGTGTATTAAATTTCACTTCTCCAATCTTACCAATTGTCGGAAGTGCTACGGACAACCTGATGGGTGGTGCACCTGTTTTCTGGACTCCTGCCGCTACAGATCAGATTGGTTTACAGATCCGTTAGAAGTTGATGAGGTCGCCCAGGAAGCACAAGAGTAGTCTTTCTACTCTTCAACTTTTTTAAAACTCCATTTGGATGACCTTGAGATTTCCCCCTCCACTTCCCCATATACCTAGAGTACACAGAGCCTGACAGTCAGTCACTCGGTGGCTGTCGTGGGGTGCGCATCGGTGTCGGCGCTCCGTTGTTAAGTTTTCAAGGTCACAGTAACATGAAATTGCGGGCGTTGTACTGGTTCAAGGTCACCTGAGGGATTACCGATTGCCCATTTAGGCAGAGTCATGTCAGAAACTCGAGTTTAACTTGGCACTTTTGCCGTTTCTCGTCGGAAATTCGCTCCAAGTGGTCAAGGTCACGAGGACTCTGACTGAAACTCGGAGCGTAGTGCGAGAAACGGCAAAAGTGCCAAAAAATTTTAAGTTTCGGCATGACCTTGACCTCAGTGGCGTCGTCGACGTCATTTTGATGACGTAAGGGGTGATGACGTCATCAGCACGTCATTTCTGTGACGTCATGGGTGTGACGTCATCGAAATGACGTCATTAGTGATGACGTCATCGATTGCGTCATCGATGACGTCATCGATGACGTCATCGGTGAGGTCATTGACCTCGATGACGTCATCCCTCAGGTGACCTTGAACTGGGCCAGCGGCCGCAATTTTACACTACTCAAGTTTGTTGACAGTGGGAAACAGAGAATTTTTACTTAACAATAGTGAACGCCCTGTGAAAAAGAGGATGAGAAAGATAAGTGTTGTGTTTTTGTACATTGCAATAACAACGTCGCGCGTGCGGCGTCTTATTTACTTTACTGTTAGGAATGATTTTTTTAATGTGGTTTTTTCTTAGGATTTGTTCTATTTTGTCTTATAATTATAATAACAAATGCAAGAGTGTGATGTACCTACGTATAAAATTTCACAGATAACTGCTGATACATAATCGGCTAAAAATGGATTTATTACTAGTTATTATTAAAATTCTATTACTAATGACCACTAATGACTAGTATAAATAAATATAAATAATAAATATAAATATGAATAGTATAAATAAATATAAATAAATTAATATATATCTCCGTCGCATCTGACTTGCGTGAACCTACTCAGCTATTTCCTACTGAATTTCGCTAAAAAAGGTTCCACCACTTATGAGATCATGCGGTATACGGTAAGTTTTATCTCAAAATATGCACCTAAGAGAGCGTTAGTGTCACAAGAAATGTATCAAACATCTAAAAAAAATTATGCTATTAACTGGTTTCAGCGACATTATTGATTTTAGTCTTACATTGTAACGTTTATGATCAATGAAAATGATCTGTATTGAGGAGAAGATTGGATTGAATCAAAACTTCTTGATTCAGTAATAAACAATAATTAAATGTGTAACCTTTAGTAGTGGGAAATTGAGAGACCTGGGACAGTTCAATGACCCCTGAGGAATGTGCTGAGTCATGATGACGTCATCACCGATGACGTCACCGATGACGTCATCGATTGCATCATCGATGACGTCACCGTCAATGACGTCATCACTATGACGTCACACCCATGACGTCACAGAAATGACGTGCCGATGACGTCACCACCCATTACATCATCAATATGACGTCATCGTCACCATGAAGGTCAAGGTCACGCCGAAACTTAAAATTTTTTGGCACTTTCGCCGTTTCTCACACTACGCTCCGAGTTTCAGTCAGAGTCCTCGTGACCTTGATGACTTGGAGCGAATATGCGACTAGAAACAGCAAAAGTGCCAAGTCAAGCTGGAGTTTGCGACGTGACTCTGCCTAAACCATCATGTGTCACTCCTCAGAGGTCATTGAACCGAGCCAGGTCTCCCAATTTGCCATGAATGTGACCTTGAAAACCGAACAACAGAGTGCCGACACCGATGCACACCCTACGACAGTCACCGAGCGACTGACTGTCCGGTACTGTGTACTCTAGGTATATGGGAAGTGGTGGAGGAAATTGTGATGATCTTGCGAAACTTGAAAATGTCAAGCCGGGTAGCACCGTTTCGGTGCTACCTTAAAGTTACATGTTAAAGTGTGATGACCTTGAGTTAAAACATAGAAATACTACAAGTTGATACCGTCCCAGAGTTAAAGTGTGATGACCTTGAGTGAAAACACAGAAATACTACAAGTTGATCCCGTCCTAGAGTTAAAGTGTGGTGACCTTGAACTACCCCAAATTGTCAGGAATTGGAGTAGCAACCGCGATGTGCACCCTACGACAAACACCGAGCGACTGACTGTCCGGCCCCGCGCATTCTAGGTATATGGGAAGTGGTGGGGGGAACTGCGATGACCTTGGGAAACTTTTAAATCTCAAGCAAGGTAGCACCGTTCTGGTGCTACCTTAAAAATCAAAACTTTAATTAAAAACTGCACAGCAGAGTGCACGACACAGATGTGCACCCTACGACAGTCGGCGAGCGACTGACAGTCAGACCTCGCGTACTCTAGGCATATGAAAAGTGGTGGGGGTAAGCCCACCCCCGACTTTTTTATTTTTATTTTCCGTGACCTTGACCAAAACTTTTTTGCTCTAGACGAGAAGTGAACCCCACCCCCCCCGAACTTTTTTTCAGAAAAAATTTTGACCTTGACCAAAAAGTTTCTTGCTCCAGACGAGAAGTGAACCCCCCCATCCCCCCCCCGAGTTTTTAAATTTTTATTTTTCGTGACCTTGACCAAAACTTTTTTGCTCCAGACGAGAAGTGAACCCCCCCCGAGTTTTTAAATTTTTATTTTCTATGACCTTGACCAAAACTTTTTTGCTCCGGACGAGAATTGAACCCCCCCCCCTCCCCCCCCCCGGGATTTTTTAATTTTTATTTTCCATGACCTTGAACAAAACTTTTTTGCTCCAGACGAGAAGTGAACCCCCCAAACTTTTTTTTCGGAAAAAATTTTGACCTTGACCAAAAGTTTCTTGCTCCAGACGAGAAGTGAACCCCCCCCGAACTTTTTTTCCGGAAAAAATTTTGACCTTGACCAAAAAGTTTCTTGCTCCAGACGAGAAGTGAACCCCCCCACCACCATCCCCCCCAACCCCCCCCATCCCCTCCATCCCCCCCATCCCCCCCCGAGTTTTTTAATTTTTATTTTCCATGACCTTGACCATAACTTTTTTGCTCCAGACGAGAAGTGAACCCCCCCCCGAACTTTTTTTTCGGAAAAAATTTTGACCTTGACCAAAAAGTTTCTTGCTCCAGACGAGAAGTGAACCCCCCCCGAACTTTTTTTGCGGAATAAATTTTGATCTTGACCAAAAAGTTTCTTGCTCCAGACGATAAGTGAACCCCCCCCCCGAACTTTTTTAAGAAAAATTTTTGACCTTGACCAATAAGTTTCTTGCAGCAGACGAGAAGTGAACCCCCCCCCGGACTTTTTTTAAGAAAAATTTTTGACTTTGACCAAAAAGTTTCTTGCTCCAGACGAGAAGTGAACCCCCCCCCTCCCACCACGACGAAAATTTATCTAAGTCCGGTGTCCTTGACACAAAACACAGAAATAGGATAAGTCGGTGTAGTCTCTGAGTTAAAGTATGGTGACCTTGAGTTTAACTGTGAACTTGGGAGTTTGGATTGTTTCAAAGATCTATCCGAAGTACCTCTAGGTTTGAGCCAACACTTAGAAAAATTTACTTTTTATTTGATGTTTTTGCCAGAGTTCAAGTGTGGTGACCTTGAACTGGTCGAAATTAAAACTTTAATTCAAAACTGCACGATACCGATGTAGACCCTAGGACAGTCGGCGAGCGACTGACTGTCTGACTTTGCGTACTCTAGGTATATGGGAAGTGGTGGGGGAAATTTCAAGGTCATCCAAATTGAGTTTAAAAAAAATTGGAAACCCCTGGCTCTGCATACTCTAAGTATATGGAAAGTGGTGGAGGAAATCTCAAGGTCATCCAAATTGGGTTTTAAAAAATAAGAAACTCTAAACCCCATGATCCTTCTCTTCCCTTTCCATCTTGTCCGTAGGATATATGGATGACAATGGTAAATTTGACAAATACTGTGGTGATTGTTGACCTCCACTGTGATCTGATTCTTGATTGTCTTGCTGCATTATAATTTCAGACCAATCATAATCTAAATTGACATTGAGCTTTATTCCCGGGTTGTCAAGGAGAATAGACTTCATCCAATCGCAGATGGTTTCTAAATAATGCACGTCGTCGATTGTCAATTTCCAACTTGTAGTAGGTACATCTTCGGTGGAAGACATGGCATCGCAAGCAAGTGTGTCCGCCATGGTTGTTGGAGGAGGAATGACACCTGTTGCAGACGGCAATGCTGGTATAGCAGAGTAGTGGGGGAAATCCCAAGGTCATCCAAATCGTGTTCTAAAAAAAGATGGCTAGAAGTCCGTGGTGGTGGGGGTAACTGTGAAATGCAAAGGTCAAAGGTCAAGGTCACCCGCGAAGTTTTAAAAAAATGCAACATATCAATATGTGACAAACTTCACATATTGATATGTTGCATTTTTTATTCTTTAATTTTTTTGTTTTTTTAATCATTTATTTATAAAACATTACAATAACATATGTACAACAGTAAAACTTAAATTTAACACTGCTGCTTGTCGGCGATGTGGATGGTCAACTCGGTGGAATTGCTACCCGTGCAACCGTGGGAAACCAGGTAGAGACATCCGGGTTGGATGGAGCGCAGATCCTCGTTCTGGAGGAGATGGACGAACCGTTTCGGCAGGTAGACTTGGAACTTGGGCTCATCCCCCGGAGTGAACGGTGCCTCGCTAAGACTGCAGCAGATGGCCTCTCCAACTGTAGTCTCCATCTTCTTCATGGCATGGATAATGTAGTGCTTCTCGTCTTTAAGTTCGGAACACTTCTTGACAGGTAGTATGGTAGACTTGGAGTGAGCATTGAACTGCTCAACCAAAGTTTGCAGGAACTGGTGAGATGCCATGGTCGAGTTATAGATCGTCTTCTTCGTCTTCTTCCTGGGAGATGTTGTCGTCTCGGAATCTCGAGTAATACTCATGCCAGGTCCCGGTCTGCTCCTCACTTATATAATCCCCATTACTCCCACCACTCCCCACTTCCCCACTTTGAAGGTAAGATGCGAGTTTATAGGCGTTTTTTTAAAGCGCAATGTCTATCTTTTTCATGTTCTGGACTTTTAGTACATATACAAACATTTTCCATTGTATACTTGTAGTTTTTATCCAATTCCACATCATTAACCGGAACATGAGTAAATTCTTCGATCCTTTCATTGGGGCGGGGGCGGGGGTGCAGGGGCGGGGACGGGGGCAGGGGCGGGGGCGAAGGGGTGGGGGCGGGGGCGCAGGGGCGGGGGCGGGGGCGCAGGGGTGGGGGAGGGGGGTGGGGCGCAGAGGCGGGGGGGCGGGGGTGGAGGGGGTCCACCCTCAGGGGGTGGTTCAAATTCACCAACTACACTTCTACTCTAAGTCTGAGTGTCTCAGAAAAAGTAAGAAGTAGAATTTTCTAAGTGTTGGCTCAAACCTGGTGGTACTTCATTTACATCTACTAAATTATCTACTAAAACTTTAAAAAATAAATCCCCGCCTGGGGCATTTAGGTTGCCATCGCTGTAGCCTCCGATGAGACCCAACTATGGACAACAGCAGACTTGTATGTTAGTAATACCTAACCATTAGGAATTTTGAAAACTACTATATTTAGGTCAAGGTCATGAAAAAACTTTGAAAAAATAAAGCCCCACCTGGGGCATCTAGGTTGTCATCGCTGAAGCTTCCGAAGAGACCCAACTATGACAACAGCAAACATCCAATGTTGTCTGACCTTCACCACGCAAGAGTTTTAAGCATTTACTGCATTGCTAACAAATAACTTTTTCAATAGCTAACAAAAGTCATTTACATAATTTTGAGAGAGGTTGAGGACAGCCCTAGTGGCTTACGTCCTCGGTCCGAGTGCAGAGGCCGCCGCAAATTGGCCACAGCTGTGGTCTGCATGCCAGCGTACAAACGGACCGGTTCCCAACCCAGCCGCAATAGTGCATGCCTGAGAGGACCCATGCTAACGTTGGTATAAAATAATTTTACACGGGGGCCTACTCCCGTTCCCTATCTTTAATATTTAAGTTTAGCAATGCATTAAATTTTATAAGTCGTTACTAGGTCAAGGCCACACGAACATTAAAAAAATTTCGGCCTCCGTACATCCATGGCGAACCACGAATGTTCGGGGGCCTTGGGGACTAAAAACACAAATAGCTAACAAAGATTCATTTACATAATTTTGAGTTTCCAGAAGGGAAACAAACTGAGGACACCCTAGTGGCTTACGTCCTCGGTCCGAGTGCAGAGGCCGCCACAACCTTTTGCTTGCCAGCGTACAAACGGACATGCTCCCAAAACCCCAGCCGCAACCTGTTGCATGCCTGAGAGGAGCCTACCAATAGTTAAAAGTGACTTTACACGGGGGCCTACTCCCGTTCCCTATCTTTAAAATTTAATTTGAGCTGTGAAAAAAGCTCAAGGGGGAGTGCTAAAACAAGCGTATACACATTAAATAAATATAAAACATATAACATAAAGACAAACAAGACATAGGACACATTCCGAGCTGAGACGCCGTGCTGTCCACATCGCATCGCTGCCCTGCCGACCCGCACCGAGCGCCTTTGTTCGCCACCCCGCTTTCTCCAAGTTCCCGGAAGAGAGTAACGACCCCGCTCCGCCCGGCCACCGGTCCCGTTACCCCGTCGCCTGTGTCGCCGCTCCGTCGCCACCTGCCGTGCCGGCCCCTGTCACAACCCGTGAGTGCCGCGCCGCCCCCGACCACCGCCTCCGGTACACCGCCCCCGGCTCGCCGCCCCCGGTCCGCCGCCCCCGTCAGCCAGTGGACGCCGACTTCGGAGACTACCGTCGCTGAGAGTCTGCTGTGCCGCCCCCGCCCCGACTGCAGTAGCTGCCTTCGCCCCCGTCTGCCGAGCCGCCCCAGGATACTGCCCCAGCCCCGGAGTCACCGCCAGCCAGCGCCCCAGCCAGTGAGGACCTCCAGTGTGTTGGGTGAGTTTCCTGCGGTTAGGGCCTCTAGGCTAAGGTTAGGGTTCCTGTCCGCCGAAGTCAGTTGGGCAATCGTTGAGCAACATGCCCAAAAAGTCCCAACTGGCCAAGGCCCCCGATCCCAAACACACCCCGCCATTGCTACGGTCCCGCACCGACCCTAAGAAACCCCCGACCTCAACCCCAAAGTTCCGAGTGACTCCCGCCCCAAACCCCTACGACAAAATCCCAACGCTCCCTTCAAAACTCCAACAACCGTCCACCTCCAAACCGTCTCAAACCCGCCTTACCCCACCCAACCGTGTTATCACCTTCCGACTCCCGAAGCCCCCCGCCTCACCGACCCACTCATTATCTGACTCGCCACCAGCCTCCCCTGCCCACTCAACCCACTCATCCCCGGCCAGCTCTCGGTCATCTTCACCGTCCCCATCGTTGTCCCTACATCGCTCCACGCCACCGCCCGCACCCCACCCCACCGACAACACCCAGGTAATCCCCAAAACCCGCAGCCTCCCAAACCTCAACGTCAGCCCCAAGCCCACCCTGCCCACAAACGCCGCCAAAACCCCTGCCACCGCCACCCCCGCCGCCGCCACCCCCGCCGCCACCACCCCCGCCCCTGCCGCCCCCGCCACTGCCACCCCCTCCGCCAATGCACCCACCGCCAACGCCCACTCAACCAACCCACCCCGCGCCACGGTTGTCACGACCACCAACCTACCCCGCCCCCCCAGCCAACCTGGCCACCCGCGCCAACAGGACGGCCACCGGGTGGTTATTCAAAACCATGTAGCCGGTGCCAACAACCCGTTTCACCTAGTCCGCCTCATGAACAGCCACAACCTCAAATTCCCCCCGCCCACCAACTACTTTAACCAACGTAACTCCTCAACCCTCCTGGTATTTGCATCGCCACAGGACGCGGTCGCATTTACCACGACTATCCCAGCCACCACCTTCGGACCGCTTTCCAAATACGCTTCCGCCCCCCGCTCACAGCCGAAACCCCAAGCCCCCAACAAACCTAAACCCTCCCGCCACCCCATCGTCCATGTAGTCGTGCGTGGTGTCGCCACCGACATAGGGGACAAGGAGTTCCTGGAGGCCTTAAGTCATCCGGAATCCTGCCCCTGTGAGCGTCGGTTTGTCCGAGCTCAGCGGATCGTTGGAAGGGACGGCGTCGCGACGGGACTGGTGAGGCTCTTTTTGTCTTGCCAGGCCTGTTGTGAGGCCGTTCTGAAAGACGGTCTCGTTGTTCACGGACGACCGTACAAGGTGGAGGCCCCGCGCTCGGTACTAATCCGACCCTGTGGGAAATGCCATGCTTACGGCCATGAGCAGCCCCAGTGCCCCCGCCCCCAACCCATGTGCCGTGTGTGTGGCCTTACTGTGCCCGGGGACGCGCAGTGCAGTCACGACGGGCACGACCTGTCGAGGCCGTACTGTGCCACCTGCAACAAGTGGGGCCACTACACCGGCCAGCGCCAATGCCCCCGCTACCCCCGTGACCCGACCGACCCCAACGCAAACCCGCCCGTCAGGATCGTCACACCCCCCACCGCCCCCACCTCCAACCCCTGGAATTTGAAACTCTCAGATTTCCCCTCCCTCCGCCCCGAGACCACCCTCACCCCCCCGACCCACCCTGACGTGCACACCACTGACGTCGCCCCAGCCACCGAAACTGACACCCCACCCCCCACAGACACTGACACTACCTCTGACACTCGTCAGACTCCCGAAGACCAAAACACCCATGACAACCCCCGACCCTCCCCCCAGGCCTTTGTCACCCACGATGTCCTGAACGGTTTCCTGGACCAACTCCTCACCGTCCTCAGTGAGGGCTTCAAACGCACCTTTGACGCCCTACTCACCCTCCTCCTCACCTCAGTCCCGGCTCACGGCCAGCAGAGGGTGCGTGACACCGTCAACAGCGTCACAAAACGTCTGTTCGACACGCGCACAATCTTGCAAACCGTGGGTTCAGGCCTGAATGTTATCCACACCGGCTCCAAGCGTCCCTCCCATGGTAGTTGTTAACAAGACCAAGTCCTCCCTCCGCATCTGCCACATTAACCTCAACTCCTTCCACGCCAAACGTTCCGCACTCCGTGACCTGACTAACGACTTCCAACTCGACATCCTGACGCTGAACGAGACCAAACTCACTCCAAACCGAACTGCCTACCTTCCGAATTTCTCCTTCATTCGCCGTGACCACCTCCCTAACTCTGGCGGCCTAGCTATCGCTTTCCGTTCAGAACTTGACGTCCGACCCTCCCCCCTCCCCGGAGACCCCCACTCGGCCCTCATGGCCACAATACACCTCCCCAGACAACAGCCCATCACACTACTAACCATTCATGCGAATCCCCTCACCCCGGACTTAGTTGTCCTAATGGCCCAGGTCGCCGCTACCCATCCCAGACTGGTAATAGCGGCCGACCTGAACAGCCACCACCAGGCCCTTGGGGACCGCACAACTACTCCCCAAGGTAGGCTTCTAGTCCGTTTCCTTACCGACTCCGGCCTACACCACCACCAAACCCCACCAACCAGATACCCTGCTCATGAGGGCCAAGTTCCAACCTCCCCTGACAAACTGATCACCTCACCAGCACTCTCCAGGAAAATCATTAAAATCCTCTCCGGCCACGACTTGGGCTCTGACCACATTCCTCTGATTTTCGACCTGAAAATCACCTCCTTCCCCTACAAAGTAGACTCCCATGACGCTTTCGAAATCACTGATTATCGGAATGCTGATTGGGGTCTCTTTGCCCATTCCCTGTCCACCTCTCTCGACCCGCTAACCCAGCATCCACCGCCTCAAACCCCGGCCCAAGTCGAGGAACTCCACTCCACCATAACCACGGCCATTGTCACGGCGAAAAACCTTGCTGTTCCTGTGAAACGTGTCCTGCACACCCCACTGAGACTGCCCCCTGACGTACTCGACCTCATCAAAGCAAAACGACGAGTTCGTCGCCTCCTACTCCGAGACCCCTCCTCTCCCTACCTTCACGACACTTACAGGGCTCTGGTGGAACGGGTCAAGGTTGCCATGCGCGCCTACAGGGACTCCAGGGCACTGAAGGTGTGCGAGAAGGCCGAATCCGACTTCCACAACAACCCCCGTCCGTTTTGGCGTCTCGTCAAACGCACGAACGACCCCCCCACACAAACATCCCCCCTCCTTGTCGACGGTACAGTCGTCACGGACAGCCAAGGCAAGGCTGAGGCGTTCCGTGATTGTCTGTCCCGCATCCACTCTGTCCCACAACATCCCGACTTTGATGAGGCCCACTTTCATCACATTAACGCACTTGTTGGCCAACAACCTGACCTCTTCAAACCAACTGACACCATCCCCCAAGACCTGCCCGACCACGAACTCCTACGTCCAATCACTACTGACGAAATACTCCTGAAACGTAAACGCCTCCGTAACACCGCCCCCGGTCCTGACGGCATCTCTAACCTCCTCATCAGAAAAGCTCCCCCACCACTCATCACCCTACTGACTGTCCTGTACACCTCCGTCCTCCACCTTGGCTACTCCCCCAAAGCATGGAAACATGCCCACGTCATCCTTTTTCCTAAGCCCCACAAGGATCCCAGAAATCCATCGAACTACCGCCCCATCAGCCTCACCTCAACCCTCTCGAAACTCTTTGAGAAGATCCTTGCCGCAAGGCTCCACTCCCACCTCAACTTCCTAGGCCTCCTCCCCATCACCCAGGCGGGTTTTCGACCTGGAGTCAACATGTACGACCAGCTTCTGCGGGTCGTCACGTGCCTCCAGACGAACAACTCGCTCCACCGCCCCACAATCCTAGCCCTGATGGATGTCCAAAAGGCCTTCGACACGGTTTGGCACAACGGCCTCCGGGCCAAGCTGCTGGCACTCCAGTTCACTGCCCCCATCGTGAGATGGATTTCCCACTTCCTTGATGGACGCACCGCCCAAATCCGGCTACATGGCAACCTCTCCACCCCCTTCACCCTTATGGCTGGGGTCCCCCAGGGCTCCGCCATAAGTCCCCTCCTGTACATTCTGTACGTCCGCGACCTCCCGTCCCCAGTTCCCCGCAACCCCACCGACACCTCCTGCGGTCTGGCCCAGTTCGCCGATGACACGGCGTTCTGGGTATCAGAGATGCAGCATCGTCCCTTAATCCGTAAAACCACAGAAACCCTCCATAACTACCTTGCCTTCTGCAACCGCTGGCGCATCCTACTCAATGCCTCCAAAACCCAACTCTGCTTTTTTAATTTCCATTCCCGCCGCTTCCGTCGAACCAAAGCCGATCCCATCATTTTCAACAATGTCCGCCTTACCCTCCGCAAAACCTGCACCTACCTGGGTGTTAAGCTAGACTCCAACCTTTCCTTTATCCCCCACATTACCGACACCAAACGCCGAGCCACCACCCGCCTCCGTGCACTCCGTGTCCTCAACAACCGTAACCAAGGCTGCTCCACTACCGTCCTCGCCCGCCTCTACACCTCAATTATCCGCCCCGTCATCACATACGCCCACCCTCTCCTACTGACACTCCCCGACCACCACATCTCCAACGTTGAAAAGACCGAGAGAAGAGCCCTCCGCCTAGCCTCCCATCTTCCCCCATGGTCCCGTAACCACACGGTTTACGAAGCCCATACCATCCCTCCACTCCGCGACTTCCTCCTCCACCTCAACACCCGATACCTTGACAAAGCTCGCCACTCCGACATCCTCGCACCATACTTCGACCCGTACTTCACCGACCGCCAAACCCTCACAATCCACCACCTCTCAAACATAGATCTGCCACCTTAACCCCACCAATAACCACAAACCATGCACCCACACAGTAACTCCACAACGACCGTAGCAAACCACTACCCTACCCCCATTGCGCCAGGCACCTCGTTAAGCAGTCTTCTGACTAATCAAAGTCCTGGTCGCAGTGGCTCCCTTCCCCCTCTGGCACGAAAGTAGGCACCGAAAGAAAAAATAAAAAAAGCCCTACCGTAGTGTCAGAACTCCTCCCCTCCCCCCTCCCCTCCGGCATGAAAGTAGGCAACGAAAGAAAAAACAAAAAAAGTCCTACCGTAATGTCGGAGTCAACCGCTACGCCTACCCCCACCCCGGCACGAAAGCAGGCACCGAAAGAAAAAATAAAAAAAGTCCTGCCGTAGTGCCGAACCGCATCCCACAACCCTATCCGAGGCTGAAGAGGGCAAAGCCCTATAACAGCCACAGTGGGCTCTTCCAGCTCACTGGAACCTCACGAAGCAAGCAAGGACACATATGGTACAAGTAAAACACTCAAATATAAAACAATCCCCAATACCCAAACGCAAGCGCAATATCTTAAAACTAATACAAGTCTTAAAACTAATACAAGTCTTAAAACTAATACAAGACTTAAAATTACATTAGACTTCGCTAAACAGTGAAGGCGCCTTTCAGTGTTTAGTGAGGCTCATGGCGGTCCGTCCCGATCGTTCACGTTCAACGCGACGGAGCGGACTGCGAGCCGGCTGTGGCCGGGCCGCCTTATATACCCACCGGGGTGGCCACGCCCAGGGTACCGGGGGGGGGGTCACTTCTCGTCTGGAGCAAGAAATTTTTTGGTCAAGGTCAAAAATTTTTCTTAAAAAAAGTCCGGGGGGGGTTCACTTTTCGTCTGCTGCAAGAAACTTATTGGTCAAGGTCAAAAATTTTTCTTAAAAAAAGTTCGGGGGGGGGTTCACTTATCGTCTGGAGCAAGAAACTTTTTGGTCAAGGTCAAAATTTTTTCCGAAAAAAAGTTCGGGGGGGTTCACTTCTCGTCTGGAGCAAGAAACTTTTTGGTCAAGGTCAAAATTTTTTCCGAAAAAAAAGTTCGGGGGGGGTTCACTTCTAGTCTGGAGCAAGAAACTTTTGGTCAAGGTCAAAATTTTTTCCGAAAAAAAAAAATCGGGGGGGGGTTCACTTCTCGTCTGGAGCAAAAAAGTTTTGGTCAAGGTCATGGAAAATAAAAATTAAAAAATCCCGGGGGGGAGGGGGGGGTTCAATTCTCGTCCGGAGCAAAAAAGTTTTGGTGAAGGTCACGAAAAATAAAAATTTAAAAACTCGGGGGGGATGGGGGGGTCTCACTTCTCGTCTGAAGCAAGAAACTTTTTGGTCAAGGTCAAAATTTTTTCTGAAAAAAAAGTTCGGGGGGGGTGGGGTTCACTTCTCGTCTAGAGCAAAAAAGTTTTGGTCAAGGTCACGGAAAATAAAAATAAAAAAGTCGGGGGGGGCTTACCCCCACCACTTTTCATATGCCTAGAGTACGCGAGGTCTGACAGTCAGTCGCTCGCCGACTGTCGTAGGGTGCACATCTGTGTCGTGCACTCTGCTGTGCAGTTTTTAATTAAAGTTTTGATTTTTAAGGTAGCACCAGAACGGTGCTACCTTGCTTGAGATTTAAAAGCTTCCCAAAGTCATCGCAGTTCCCCCCACCACTTCCCATATACCTAGAATGCGCGGGGCCGGACAGTCAGTCGCTCGGTGTTTGTCGTAGGGTGCACATCGCGGTTGCTACTCCAATTCCTGACAATTTGGGGTAGTTCAAGGTCACCACACTTTAACTCTAGGACGGGATCAACTTGTAGTATTTCTGTGTTTTCACTCAAGGTCATCACACTTTAACTCTGGGACGGTATCAACTTGTAGTATTTCTATGTTTTAACTCAAGGTCATCACACTTTAACATGTAACTTTAAGGTAGCACCGAAACGGTGCTACCCGGCTTGACATTTTCAAGTTTCGCAAGATCATCACAATTTCCCACACCACTTCCCATATACCTAGAGTACACAGAGCCGGACAGTCAGTCGCTCGGTGACTGTCGTAGGGTGTGCATCGGTGTCGGCACTCTGTTGTTCGGTTTTCAAGGTCACATTCATGGCAAATTGGGAGACCTGGCTCGGTTCAATGACCTCTGAGGAGTGACACATGATGGTTTAGGCAGAGTCACGTCGCAAACTCCAGCTTGACTTGGCACTTTTGCTGTTTCTAGTCGCATATTCGCTCCAAGTCATCAAGGTCACGAGGACTCTGACTGAAACTCGGAGCGTAGTGTGAGAAACGGCGAAAGTGCCAAAAAATTTTAAGTTTCGGCGTGACCTTGACCTTCATGGTGACGATGACGTCATATTGATGATGTAATGGGTGGTGACGTCATCGGCACGTCATTTCTGTGACGTCATGGGTGTGACGTCATAGTGATGACGTCATTGACGGTGACGTCATCGATGATGCAATCGATGACGTCATCGGTGATGACGTCATCATGACTCAGCACATTCCTCAGGGGTCATTGAACTGTCCCAGGTCTCTCAATTTCCCACTACTACCTTTAAATTCATTTCTTACTAAAGGTTTATATTACAAATGGTTTACTTAAATAACACTTAATCTTTTAAGAAATAAAACTAATGCCAATCTACAATAGTCAATAAAACTTTAGTCGACTTCCCTCAACAAAACTGATAGTAATGGAACGTATCCAAAAAAATCATAGCTTTCCTTTTGTAATTTTGTATGAAATACTTATGGTACTTATGGTCATTAACGACTTATGGTATACGTTAAACAGCAGCATTTTAAAGATCAATAGTAGTTTTTATTCGCATTCTTTTCTAATAATTATTATTAATCTTTAGAGAGTGATTGATTCTAAGAACTATCATTTTAAGAACTATAAGTTTAGGCCCCTACGCCATTGAAGTGAACACATCAGCAGTCAAAAAGTGACGATGAAATTCGTCAATTTATAAATTGAAAACTATTTTCTAAGGGTCAATTCAATAGTATAAAAATTTTTAGAGCTGTACATAAAAATTTAATGCGCAAGCGTCGTGCGTGATCTCAGATGTACTTAGCTCGTCGCAAAAATGGTAATCTTTGAACTCATACAATAAAATTATAATAATTTAAACAAGTTTGCATACATCATTTATTAAATCATTGAACCAACTTGTTACAAATAAAAATTCCAACATAAATTTTACCTCAGACAAAAACGCAAAACTTTACGCAAAAAACCTCTTATATAAAAATTAAATGGATTTTTACATATTTTTTGTTACTTAGTTAAAATTAAACAAACCGTTAGTAGTGTCAAATTGTTGGTGCTGGGCCAGTTCAAGATCACCTGAGGGATGACGTCATCGAGGTCAATGACCTCACCGATGACGTCATCGATGACGTCATCGATTGCGCCATCGATGACGTCATCACCAATGACGTCATTTCGATGACGTCACACCCATGACGTCACAGAAATGACGTGCTGATGACGTCATCACCCCTTACGTCATCAAAATGACGTCACCGACGCCACTGAGGTCAAGGTCACGCCGAAACTTAAAATTTTTTGGCACTTTTGCTGTTTCTCGCACTACGCTCCTAGTTTCAGTCCGAGTCCCCGCGACCTTGACCACTTGGAGCGAATTTTCGACGAGAAACGGCAAAAGTGCCAAGTTAAACTCGAGTTTCTGACATGACTCTGCCTAAATGGGCAATCGGTTATCCCTCAGCTCACCTTGAACCAGCACAACACCAACAATTTGATATTACTGTGACCTTGAAAACTTAACAACGGAGCGCCGACACCGATGCGCACCCCACGACAGCCACCGAGTGACTGACTGTCAGGCTCTGTGTACTCTAGGTATATGGGGAAGTGGAGGGGGAAATCTCAAGGTCATCCAAATGGAGTTTTAAAATAGTGAAAGAGTAGAAAGACTACTCTTGTGCTTCCTGAGCGACTTCATCAATTTCTAACGGATCTGTAAACCAATCCGATCTGTAGCGGCAGGAGTCCAGAAAACAGGTGCACCACCCATCAGGTTGTCCGTAGCACTTCCGACAATTGGTAAGATTGGAGAAGTGAAACTTAATACACCGCTGCGGACAACAAGTATAAAAGTATTTGGATTTGTAGATTTTGAAAGTTTGTAGTACCGGTGGTGGCAGCTGCTGGTTCTTGCATCTACACCTGCAACATCCGAAGCATTCACATTGCCGGCAGGCCAGCCCATCCACTTGCCACTTTGGTAAGAGGAAACACTTATCCTTACAGCAATAGGTTGTCCCAGTTTCTTCCTCCCAACGCTTCTTTGTACAATACGTGACGCCTTGTACCTCCAAACACCTATGCTCGCAACATGAGATGCGCTTACTTTCCATAGTTGATGCTGCTTCGACGAGGGAGCACGATGAAGTGATGCTGTGGTCAGTGGGAATGGGGTTTATATAAACTAAGGTGAGTGGAGGGGGAAAGGTCAAGGTCATTCAAATGGAGTTTTAAAAAAAGTCAAAGAGTAGAAAGACTACTCTTGTGTATCTATAGCGATTTCATTGATAGTGAGTGCTTCTGTATGCCAAGTTGATCTGTACTGACAGGCTCCCAAATAATGTTTGCAAAAACCTGCAAAATGATTGTTGCACAATTTGCAGCCAGTTAGCTGTTTTAGTGTGAATTCAATGCAACGTTCAGGGCAACAAGTGTACTTATACCCTCTCATCTGGTACACATGGAATGTCTTCAACTCTGGTTTCGGCTTCTTCCAAGACTTGCACTTACACATGCACTGACCAAAAGCTTCACATTTTCTGCATGCCAGGCCATCCGCAACATCAATGTCATTTGGCCATGAAAAACATTTCTGTTCGCAACAGTAGTTGAGTTGACTCTCCATGTTGCTGTGGTGAAGGTGCGCGATGAAATGATGCTGCAATTAGTGAGAGTGCACTTTAAATTAACTCAGTGGAGGGGGAAAGGTCAAGGCCATCCAAACGGAGTTTTAAAAAAGATAACTAGTCGTCCTCCTCCTCCTCGTCCGTTGTACTTGGAGAGCTGTCAGACGAAGAGCCCCGCGCAGGTGCTCCCCAGATGAAAAACAAATCAATTTTAAAACGAAGACCAGGATCTTGCATCATCAATTCCTTTAATTTGTCACATACTAAGTCGACCTTGTGTAAGGTGTCAACAATAAGCTTCCAATTTGTTGGCTCAATATAACTTGTAGTTGAGTCAGCCTCGCTGATAACCACATCCTCCGACCGTATTGGAGTGTAAAGATGTGTAAAGTTCTTTGGCTGAAGCTGAGGCTCAGGCTGGCTAGAAGTGGAAGGTTGAGTGTGGACCCCTGTCGCATCGAAATCCATAGTCATTCTACATTCAATGTTGGGGTTTTCGTTTAATACATACACCAATTTCTCATGCAACATATCCACTTCTGCCGAGTCTTGCAGATGAACATTCCAGGAAAATGGCCATTCTTCATCCGTAGTGGAGTCAACTCGAGAAAGAGTGCTGTCCGCCATGATAGCTAAGCAAGGAATGATGTGAGCTACGGACTGTGGTAACAGTATTGAAAAGTAGAGGGGGTAAACCAAAAGTATGTGGAGGGGGTATTTTCAAGGTCATTTAATTTGGGTTTAAAAAAAAAAGGAAATAGTGGAGGGGAAATTCTCAAGGTCATCCAATTTGGGTTTTAAAAAAAGGAATGAAGGTTACTCCTCTTCAGCCTCGTTGTCCCCCACATCCTCATTAGCCTCATCTTCATCAACGTCAGACTCGTCGTAAGGGTAGATTGGTGACATCGGCGAATATTGTGGAGATTGTTGACCGTTGTTATCGTCCCCTTGTATTCTAACTTGGGACCAATCATAATTTAAATTCATTTGTATTATGATCCCAGATTTGTCCCGCAGTATTTCCTTCATCCGTTCGCAAATCGTTTCCAAATAGTGTACACTATCGATCGACAGTGTCCAACCCGTACTTGTACCGACATCAGTAGTGGAGTCAGCTTGGCCGATGGTGTTGTTGTCTGCCATGGTTGCTTGTCGGACAAGGAATGACGGTTGATGTGATGCTCATGCAGGAACATGGTGAAGTGGTGGGGGGTGTGGTGGAGTAGTGGGGGAATTTTCAAGGTCATCCAAACGGAGTTTTAAAAAAAAGGAAAACCTACAAAGTAACATTGAAACTTTCCAATTGATGGTGGCGAGCGTTTTCTTCTGCAACCTTGCCGACACATGTGACTATGCCATACAGTATGAAAAGTACAACCATAATAAGGCCGAACAATAAAAGATAGCCGTTGACTATCATGATATTTTCTGAGTGGATCTGCTTTCTTCGTATCGCCCTCTCCTGCATCCTTTTCTCCAACTCGTGGACGAAGTCACAGCAAACGTGAGGACATGTTTTATCTGTTGGTAGGTTTGCCATTGTTGATGTCGTCGGTTTGACTGTTGAAGATGGAATGAGGTTTCCAATTGTGATGTGCCATGTACATCAATAGTCAAGTGGTGGGGGTAGCAAAGCAGTGGAGGGGGAAGTTTCAAGGTCATTCAAACCGTGTTTTAAAAAAACCTATCTTGTTACTGAGCTCATATGTCAGTAACAAGATAGGTGTTTTTGCTCTTTTACTTCTTTAATATAATGAAAAAATAAACATATTCTACAATGGTTAGAACAAGAAATACAACTGCTAGTCAGCTGAAGTAATCTAATTTGTCCGGCTCGGTCTTCATGGACGTCGGTGAGGAAGCTGTCGAGGAGTGTCCAGGCTCTTCCTTTGGCTGCCGGGTGTTCCGTATATTGCAAGCGTAAACTTGCACGTTTATACGGTAGCCTCGTGCCACCATCAGCTGCAACTCCTTGTACAAGTCGTTTAGCTCCTGCTGAGTCTTGATGCTCACCTCCTCGTAACTTGCGCAACTGACGTTCAGAGACATCCTGATGTTGCTAGGTTGGCTGCTGGAGTAGAAATGAAGCCGAGGCACAGCGTTTGGAGGTACATGAAAAAGTGGTGGGGGTAATGGTGGTGGGGGTATGGAAGAACCAATTAAACACTTCTAAACTTTTTCCATCGATACAATGGGATGGAGCAAATAGCACAGGTGTCCTTGTAGTTTTCAAATCTAAACATCGGTGCTAGAAATCCGAACTGTTTTCTACCACCTTCCTGTACGAACTGTCGAAGGTCTCTGACGGCAGCATCGCCACAAGGCCTACAAAACTTTTCCCCGTCTTGAAACCTATACCAGGAGTATCCCGAATACCCTCTATTATCTTTCTTGTACTCTTCGATATCCTGCTTTACTGTTATAGGGATATTATCTTGTACAGCCGACTGGAATAAAGATGCGTCAGTTATAACTCGTTGTAAGCAAAGCTCGTACAAGGTGCTCATCGTTTGCTAGTTGGCAACAGACTGACCGTTTTTCGCATTCAAGCAGGTTTGAATTTTAGTGCGGTAGTGGGGGTAATTACGGTAGTGGGGGTAATTGTGAAATGCAAAGGTCAAAGGTCAAGGTCACCCGCGAAGTTTAAAAAAAATGCAACACATCAATATGTGACAAACTTCACATATTGATATGTTGCATTTTTTGTTGTTTTTTTTTTTTTGTCTTTTATGATTTATTTATAAAACATTACAATAACATATGTACAACATTAAAACTTAAATCTAACACTGCTGCTTGTCAGCGATGTGGATGGTCAACTCTGTAGAATTGCTACCCGTGCAGCCGTGAGACACCAGGTATAGACAGCCGGGTTGGATGGAGCGCAGATCCTCGTTCTGGAGGAGATGGACGAACCGTTTTGGCAGGTAGACTTGGAACTTGGGCTCATCCCCCGGAGTGAATGGTGCCTCGCTAAGACTGCAGCAGATGGCCTCTCCAACTGTAGTCTCCATCTTCTTCATGGCGTGGATAATGTAGTGCTTCTCGTCTTTAAGTTCGGAACACTTCTTGACGGGTAGTATGGTAGATTTGGAGTGAGCATTGAACTGCTCAACCAAAGTTTGCAGGAACTGGTGAGATGCCATGGTCGAGTTATAGATCGTCTTCTTCGTCTTCTTGCTGGGAGATGTTGTCGTCTCGGAATCTCGAGTAATACTCATGCCAGGTCCTGGTTTGCTCCTCACTTATATAACCCCGGTTACCCCCACCACTACCCATTTCCCCACTTTGAAGGTAAGATGCGAGTTTATAGGCGTTTTTTAAAGCGCAATGTCTATCTTTTTCATGTTCTGGACTTTTAGTACAAATACAAACATTTTCCATCGTATACTTGTAGTTTTTATCCAATTCCACGTCATTAACCGGAACATGAGTAAATCCTTCGATCCATCTTTTCTTTTCCAGTCCCTTTGTGTAAATATTGGTAAACTTGTCTGAAAAGTGATGCATAATGTGATACAAGTCCGTGTAACTTGTAAAACCATCATACCAATCGATATAATAGAAGTGTTTTGAAATCCATCTGTTGGTAGTAGCGGCTTTACTAGTTAAAGATGAATAAGAACATGGTGGTTTAAATAAAAACGAATAAGGAACACTTGTATTCATGTCCAAAAACACAAGTTCTTTTATAATGAATCTATCATCATTACCACGAAATGCTTGAAACTCAATAATACCAGGCTTGGACTTTACTTGTTCTTCTTCTCCCTTGTCCATTTTGAAGGTCACACGTCTGCTCATTATGAAGTCAGGAGGTCAACTGATTTCCACACCACGGTAGGTACTACTTTTATACCAGGCCGTACAGTTGTTGGCGTGTTGGTGTATATTTAACGTGGACACCGTCCCCAATAGGCCTAACCCCACAAAATGTTGGTTATTGTTTTAAAAACTAACCATTGTCATTTAAGTTTCCATCTTTATATTTTCCTTGTTTTCGTTTTCATCACTAACACTTGATTCTTCTCCTCCATCTTCTTCCTGTTTTACTGATTTCTTATGTAGTTGAGCGTACTTTTCCAATTGTCTCCACATCTGTACTTCATGAGGAACTCTATTAAATATAGAAGTATCGACAGGTCCGTATAATATAGGTGCGTCCGGTTGTTTGTCCAAAGTGTCTTTCAGATAATCTTTAATAATCGAACTTGAAAACACCAGCTGTCTCAAGTATCTTGTTATAGGTTCAGTCGCACAAGTTAAAATAAAAAACTCCTCTCGACTAAGTTGAATTTTGTTATCATGTCTTGTTGTGTCTCTAAACCGCAGCTGATGATCACCACGATGTTTAATAATATCAATTTCCACATTTGAATCCAAAAGTCCTACTCTTGTTTTTCTTCCAAACATGTTACTACTTAAATAGCATTCTAGCAGATGCAAGTGTTTCATAAAAGATTCCCAAGCACTGTCCGTAAACAAAATCATTTTAGGTCCGTGAGTTAAAATCACAGTAGGGGAATAATCTGTCAATTTCATAACACCGATTAAAACACTTTTGTCCAAACTGGATGAGATTGGGTAGAATATTCGCAAGAATACCTCACTTAATATGTTAGGAGAAATATTATTTTCAATATCCCTTTTTCTTTTTTGTGTATTCTTTTTTCTTTTACCTTTTTCCTCAACATCATTACTGCCATGAAGTTGTCCGCAAACGTTTTGTTCACCTCCTTCCTGGTGACCTTGGAAATCTAAAAACTCAGATATCTCCTTCTCAATATCTACCACATTTTCAGGTGTACCACTAGGAGAAGCCATATTGAATATGATGCTACCCATACAACAACAGGCAACAGACTGAGGAGCGGTCTGCGCGCTCTGCTTTTATACTCGCGGAATGCATTGGAATGTAACAAAACCGGTTCTTACAATACATTTTTAACAATTCCAGTTAAAGGTGTGTATGTTACGATTTTATCATGTAGAATTAAACAGTATGCAGTTGTATTAGCCGGTATAGCATCGTTGAATTCCATTTCTATTTTTATATCCACACTTGATGACTTTACTGATTCATTTTGTTTAGAACAATCGATTACAACTATTGGGTAGGCATCGAAATATTTTGAAGGTGATAATAAAGGTGTATTTGCTTTACCGTAATATGAACTTTGGAATCTCGCGTACATATCGTACAATATACTGTATTTCTTCTTAGTGAATGACACATTTAAATTGTCGTATGGAAAGAATTGTGAAATTAAATAAACTTTAATATTTTTCAAGTTACAATGATCAAATTGTCCTGCATGTTTAGTAATGGCGTCTCTTCTACCTGTTTGTAAACCAAATATAATATACCTGGCTCGTTCTACATAATTTGATGTTTTAACAGTCCAAGTGTGTCGATCCGTATTAGGTAAACTGGGATGCTCATGGAATTCCCAACTTCTAAATGGAATAACAATATCACGATCGGCTTTTAATTTTTTTAAAAGTAGCATTCTATGCTCGTCAGCTAATTTAACATGTGGAACTCTCCATACAATTTTGTCTAATTTTAATTTCCATTCTAAAGTTGCATCCGTCGTATTATCTGCAGCCTTAATAATGTCTTTATCGTTAGAAGACCTCAACAAAACTAATTCTTGTTTAACGTTTAATATTATTTTCCTATAATCTTCAGCAAAACCAAGCAACAAACGTAATGGAATATGAAAATCAAAGTATCCATCTGGATTTGGAGTGATTGTGTCAATCGTAGGTAATACCCATCCGGCAGGTCTAAGTAAATTGGTTTCATTGGGTGTTATAGATGTTAATCCTTTTAAAGTTGTTGTAATACCTACTTTTTTAGTGGAATCAACTGTTACACCTGATATTTCATATCTAATTTCATCAAACAGGAAAGCCATAGGATTATTTATAAATGGAACTGTTGTACCAGTAGTAGTACCGTCCTTTTTAGTAACTTGTCCTTCAATATACAAGTAACTTTCACATGGTAGTGTGTAAATGTCTTGATGTTGTATGGGAATACGAATTTCATCGTTATTGTTTAATTTCGATGAAGTGTAAGGGTTGTGGGTGTGATATTCTTTTTCCCATAGGGTTTCGTCGTATGTTGGACCCTGCGCTATATCCAGTATATCCATAATCGGTTAATTTCAATCCAATTCTCTCTAAGAAACGAATGTTCTCGCGTGTTAACTCCTCCACAGCTGAAGAGCTACTAATGCGGTATCCCGTAGGTTGTTCGCTTTTAAATGTTAAACCCATGATTTTGTATTAAAGTGTCGATTTTAAATGTAATCTAATCGTAATAGGCTCTTCTCTGAAGTCTACCAAGTTACCGTCTTGATCCAATACGCTCAACACGATGTCTGAAATGAAAGTGGTGTTCAACGGCAGATACACCAGGTTTTGTGGCTTTTCAACAATTTTAAATCCGGGTGGTACACTTGGGTAAAATGTATGTATGATATGGGTGTTAGCCCCATCCCTGTAAGCTCCTTGTATAATGTTACAAGTTATGTCTATACTATTGACTTTTAATATTGTTACTGTTTTCTTACCGGAATGTGTTACATCTGGTTCTAAAACAGGCTCATCGTTGGAAAATCCTAATAAATCACCAATTGAGTTTGGCTGAGTAAAATCTATATAATATTTGGAAGTAATTTCAGCTTTCATCGTATTATTATTACCTTTTAATGTTATATTGTCTTTTCCCATTTTAGTTTGCAAAAATTCATTTATATGATCAATTTCATAAGAACCTGTGGGTAACCTGCACTCTTGTAAGTCTGTGAATTTGCCACTGGCATCTTTTCCCTTATAATAATGCAATACGTTATTTTTACCTTCCGTAACATTGGGAATAGAGTTGTAAGTTGTAAAATCCAATAGTGCCGCCTCCCAAAATCTTCCTTTTTGCAAGCGTAACGCTGGAAAAAGGATACTTCGTAAGGTGGACGATTTTCCTGTTAATGATACCGAATAGGAAGACATCTCAATAGTGACTGATACTTTTAGCTAAGAATTCCAAACATAAATGGCCGCATATTGAAGTATTATCTGGTTGTTCTCTTTTATAGTTATAATATATGTTTTTAGCAGATTTAAAGTAATTTTGAAGTTCTTTTGGTGGTGGCAAATTACCGAAACTATCAAAATAATATACATTGTTATTTAGTTTCTTATAACAAACCCAATGGGTGCCAGGGCCTTCAGTATTATCCAAATTTACAATTCCAGTCTCATTTTGCCACATTTTCTTTGGTAAACTGTCTTTCATGAATACACCACGGAAAAATGGTATTTTTAAACAGGAAATATATTTAAATAATTCAACATTGGTTAACGCTTTATGTGGTATAACCAATTGATTTCTTTTATTTAATATGCACGATAAGGTCTTAGGTAAAGTCCTGCCCCGTTTTTTACCATTGACCACACGGTGGGCTTCTTCCTGCCTTTTCTTGTAGATCGTCGTCTTCTTTTTATATTCCCTCCATGTTTTCTTGTGGTTGACCTCCTTTTTACTCTCCTTCTCCTCCTTCTTCCACCTCCTACTGCTGTTTTAGCCTTCATACCTGCTGTTACTGCTAACGCTGCTGCTTTTTCTGCTATGCTAGCGTCACTTGATTTTACTCGTTGCCAAGCTATGTCCGCAAGCTTTCTGTCTGCTATAGATCTATTTTTTGAATCGGCAAACGTGGAATATGCGATATCGTGTTCTTTACAAGCCTGATCTAACTTATTTATGCCTGGATCGCCTCTTTCCAGTCGTTTTTTCAATTTAGTTCCTGGTCCGCAATCCTGATAACCTCCCGGTATATGAAATTCGTATGGTAATGCGTATATTGCTCTATTTACTATGGATCCTACTGGAATTTGTTTTAAAGCTTTACTTAACAGAGAAACCGCTGTGGACGTGTGATCCCACCTCCTTTCCTTGCAGTGTCTCGATATGGACTGATGTACTTGAACGTCATTATTGTCCTTTTATAATCGCAATGTGCAACTCATGTGTTAACTCTATGACGAGTTGGACATAAATGAAGTCGTTTATTGTGATCTTATATTAAATATCAATATCACCCCAATCTGATGATCTAAACTTTTGCGTATTAGGGTTAATAAAGTATTTTTTAAAAATTTCCCGCTTAATCCAACCACCTCTCGAGGCTTCGTCCCAAATTTTATGACCTGGTCCTCCTTGAAGAACTTCCGGTGTGAAATGATTGTGAAAATCAAATAACGCATTACCTAAAACTTTTACAAGGAAATTAACAGTGACGGCATTATCTACATGTTCAGGGTCTTTAAGGTCTGTTATACGTTTATTATTACAAGTATACACTTTACTATCCTGTAATGATGTTGTGATGGTCTGTCCTACAGTTGCAGCATCATTTGCTTCTCTTCCTTGTTTCAAGTTTTTTATTGTAAAATTATTACATGTAAAATATCTAAAGCTATTATTTGGATCTAGGTGAACAGTTTGTTTTAAAGCAGCTGCATCTAAAGGACTACGAGCCAATGACAAATTTGATAATTTTTTATCCATACAATCCCAAGCATTATTTTTGTATGTTAATAAGTTAAATTTTTCATTACCTTGAACAAATTCATCCCCTTGCTTCGATACTACTTGATCTTGTTTTACAAAAGAGGTTGTTTCTTGTTTTAAGGTTTCCATCATTTGACCCACTGTTGCACCATCTGATGGCGCCGAACCATCTTTAACATTTGCTAAACAATTATTAAAACAATCTATAACCCCTACATCACGTATGATACAATGATCTTTAATATATTTTAGATTTACAGCATCGTTTTCAGTTTTCGGATAACCTATATCATTAATAACAAATTTATAAAAAGAAAATCCATCTTTTGTCTTTTCAGGTATCAAGGAATGTAAATAGCGTCTATTTACGCTGTCTTTTGCATCTTTAGGGTCATCTACGTTGGATATACGTTTATTGTTAGCACTATACGTTTTCCCATTGAATTTTAACGTATTTTTTAATTCAGATGACAAATAACCTTTGTTTATCGCATCACCGTTTTCATTTGGTTTACCAACGTTGATAATTCTATGATCTTCTGCGTCATATGTGTTATTTTGTAGTCTTAACGTTGGCGATATCTTTTCCTTTAACATTTTTAAATTTATTGCATCGTTTTCATCCGAAGGATCTTTTATGTTTTTTAACCTTTTATTACTCATATCAAAATCCCCATCGGGCGTTTGTGGTAAACCAGCACTTCTTTTTAAACTATTCGCATAATATAATCCATCTGAGGAATACCGTCCGAACTTGTCGACACTCATGGTGCAACTGAATAGTAATCTAGGGAGTAACGCATTTTTATGAGATTACCCCACGGTTTCGGAGTTCATCCACTAAAGCCACCCATTCGTTTTCCAATCCAGTATGACCCGCTTCTTTAGCTTCATGTATTAGTTTCATTCTATCCACCAATTTATTGATATTATTGTAATAAATCACATTTGTGTTGTATAGTTTCTTCATTAAACCTGTACCTGTAACAGATTTGTTTCTTTTTCTTGGTTCTGCAGCACTTATATCCAAAGTGGATGACACAAACCTTCGTTTTACAGGTTTTCTCAGCATTATCGGCATTGGTTGTCTTCTCGTTGTTGGTATTAACTTGGATACAAATTCTCTATATTTTAAAGACCAAGATCTAAAAACTGGTTGGTCAGCTAAATATTTTCTCCTGTATGCATTGGTGTGTTCCAAAATCTGTTTATATGCATCCATGTCTTCTTCTTTAACTAACAATTCTAAAGGCTTTTTTTCAAATAATAATTCGAATAATCCTCTTGTGCCCTTATATCTTTGATTACCAACAATAATATTATCATGTTCATCAATGTTTACCGGGCTATTACCAACCATTAAACCTTCTTCTGTTAATCTTACTCCATAACTATGGTAGTTTTTATTAGGATTTATTCCAGCTAACATTTTTATCATGTATTTCCTTCCTAAAGGTCCTTTGTTATGAATGTTTTCACCCAACAAGCTTATGTTTGACGGACCTTCCCTTGCTTCTTCTTCTTTTTCCTCTTCACTAGCAGTTGATACATCTTCATGTCCTCTTTTAGCTTTTACTTCATATAATTCTCTTATACCACTATAGTCTGGTGATTCTAGCTCTCTTTCGGGTTCTCCACAGGTAAAACCACTATATGTAGAGGATTCCAGGTCTTCATCACTAAAATCTTCTGATTTTACATTTTCTCTTTCAAACTTTGTAATAGGTGCAATTGCATCTCCTTCCAAAACAGGTTTAGCAAATTTTTTGTTTAATTGTTTCAAGGGTTCAGTAATAGGTTTAAAAGTAGATTCAAGGAATTTCTCCCTTTCGCTAATACCTAGTTTTAATGCTCTGTTTTTAGCCCGAATAGAATCACTAAGTGATTTTATTTCTTTTACTAATTTTTCTTGGTTAACCATGTTTGTAGCAAGACGTGTTGTACAACAATGAATGTTTTATACCATGTTCAATGTATTAATATATATTTATCAAATCCTATCCTGTATCGACCATTGTTTAGTGGTTGTTCCTTCATAATTGTTAAGAATCCATACTTTTCAGCCCAAGCCTTTCCACATAACTCTTTAAATCGTTCAAATGTCATATCCGCATTTACATGATCAAAATATATATGTTTTAGGTTGGTTTCGTCCTGTTTAAATACGATTAACATGTTTGCATTGTCTCTAAATGAGTTGTTTCGGTATTTTGCTGTAAGTTTGGCCAATATAAATACTATCTATGTTGTTATGTCGACCCATAGCAAAGTAATTTCTTATTGTGTTTTGGTTTTCACAAGATACATCGTCAAATATGAACACGGAGAATGGTTTAGCTTCTTGTGGTTGCATGACACTCTCACTTGCATTAAATTTTAAGTATTTAACTTCAGGCACATTATTCAGTATCTTTTCCAATAATTGATATTTTGGTTGTTGTAGTGATTTTGAAAATACATATAGATTATTAAAACGTAATCCTTTAGGGTTTGTAATCAAATTGAATACTACATTAGTTTTTCCACAGTTGGAAGGTCCGGTAACCAGACAGCGCACGGTGTTTGGTAACAAATTGCCATGTTTCCCACTATTGAATTCTGAATTATCCACTGTGAGTTCATCTATATTATTAATAGTAAAACTCTCTTTCTGTGGTACTATCTCCATTCTTTGTAATGGTTCAACCTAAAATGATTCTCTATCGTTATATCAAATCCTTTTTAGGTATCCAAGAATCTTCCGTCTTATTAAATCCTAACCATCGTACTTTAACCTTATCTTTTTTCCGTTGCAACACTTTTTCAACTAGATATACATCACCTACTGTTGACTTTAACATTTCATGCATAGAATCCTCCTGCAAGCAATTGTAATTTATTATCTTTTAAAATATATGTCTCAGGTACTGTAGGTTGTACTTTGAATATAGTAAAGACCTCGTTGGTCCAATTCGGCAGATATCTCTTACTAAAAACACCTTTATATTTACTTATCCGCACTTTATCACCAACATTAAATTTTTTAGGCATTAGTTTTTCAACTTTTGGTTTAGTATTCATTTTTATACGTTTTAATACCACTTTTTCATTTTTGCTAGTCACCTGGTTTGGTTTCATCCCAATAGTTCTATGAAATTTGTTATTGTACTCGTTTATAAGTTTTGGCAACATATCAATCCATATGTGCGATCCTCTGTTGGAAAACATTTTATACATTGCACTTTTTAAAGTTCTGTTGAATCTTTCAATTATTGAGGCTTTTACCTCTGAATTTGTTGAATAATGGTTTATATTGTGTTTTTTCATTAAATTTGCAAATTCCTTATTAAAGTATTCTTTTCCATCATCGGTTTGTAAATGTTTAATATTATGTTTGTCTCTTTGTATAGCTATTTCCATTGCTTTTGTAACACTTTTGCCGCTTTTATCTTTTAGCGGTAAAGCATCTGCCATTTTTGAAAAACAGTTAATAACAGTCAATATGTATTTATATCCTTTATTTTGTTTGCTATAAGGAATCATTTCTATTAAATCCGCTTGATATAAATCATTAATTCCTTTTATCACCGTATTTCTTCGCGGAAACTTTCTTCTTGCAGGTTTATGAAGTTCGTTGACAATTTGCTGCTTCAAGTCCTTCATATTACAGGTTTCTATGTTTCTTGTGTCACATGTATAATGACAATGAATGTTGTCTTAAATACCCACATCATTTATATAGGTCAAGGTCATCCAAAGTTGTGTAAAAAATGGGGAACACGGCGTTGGACTTGCCGTGTTCCCCATTTTTTTACGGAAGGAAAAAGGAATAAGGTCGAAGTTGTAGATGGACGAAGAATAGGTTACTAGTCGATAGGGTTTAGAGAGTAGTGGCCAAAGGGAAGAGTATGAATTTTGTCGGGCATAATATGTCTTTTATCATCCCGAGCTGACAGTGCTTTTTTAGTTTCGGTCACACTGTAGACTTGATGTTTAAAGCTTCGGATATTGTTGAATGTGGCCGAGATGGTAGTATCTTCAAACAAACAAGTTTTGTAGTGGTCAAATGTCACATGTTTTTTTAAATAAGATGTCTTCACTCCTTTTGCTTTCTTGACTGTCGGTGTGTTGTTTTCATTGTACATCTTAAATGAATACAATTTTGACATTAGTGCTACTATTTCTTCTAATGGCATTCCGTTTGCTTCATCTTTAAATTTTCCAATTACTTTTTTATTCTTTTCATTATAATTTGGGTGGTTCTTTGGATAGTCAGAAAAGTCGAAATCTTCTTTGTATGGAAAAGTCCTTAGGTCTTCATACATGTCTAAGGTCTTTATCCAGTAGATAAATGCGTCAGTATCCATGTATGCGACTCCGATGTTGTCCCTTCCGTAGTGTTTAACCATTTTGTTATAATGGAAATCATACATCAGGGTTTTACTTATATCCAAAATCGACATACCGATGTACAACGGACGATCCATCACTATTGTTGTTTTCTTCATACTGACAGCAACTAAATTTTCGTTTATAATCATGGATGTTCCGAAATTTGGTTTTTGAACTAATTTTTCCAATTTTCTAGGGTCACTTACTAATTTTACATTTTTGTGTTTTCTCTTGTTTTCCAAAGTCTTCCCAAAGATGGCGTTGTTCATTAATTTGTAGAAGTCCTTTTCAAACGCTGTTGTCGCTGCAGCTCTTCTTGTAGTGTTGGAATCAATATATGGTTTCAACCAACAAGACTGGGTGAATTCAATTGCTCTATGAATTCTCACTATACGTAGACCCAATTCAAGAGCCTGTTGAACTACCCAGTAGTGAGCCACATACCGATCTTTATTCTCCAAGGTCATCATCAATTTTGGCCATCTTCCTGTCGGTGAAACTTCAGTCTTGGCTAGGAGAGGCAAGTCGTAGTGATGGTCATGAAGGTGCTCCGGGTATTCAAAATCACAGTCCAAAATATAGCCTTTTGGACCATCCTTTGGAATCTGTGAGATGTCTCCGATGGTGGCCGGGTCGATCCATTTGAAGTCAGCGTAGGGAAGCGGATTTGACATTGCCCAACCATAAAGGTTGTTTGCGTCAAAGTAGCCAAGGTAGACCGATGGTTGTTGCTCGTCGAAGCCGGGGATGTACTTGTTGTTGACTTTGACATGACGTGTTACAGCTTGTGTCAAACCGCCCCGTACACCAGATTCCATCATGAGCACCATATCAATATCCGTTAGAAGTTCCAGTCGACAGTTGGTTGACTTTAGCATAGCTTGCCATGCTAATCCTGGAGATGTGTACGAGTGTAGAGGGTCCAGTCCATAGGCGGAGAAGCAGGTGTTTCGAAATTCTTCCATCACATCGCACAGCAGAGTTATGTCCAATTTTATATAAAAGTCAGAATATTCCCCTAAGGTTTGAATGTTTAGTTGGTTCCAAACATTACAAGCATGAGAGTCTACGAAGCGAAGTTTAATTTTACCTACTGTTTTTGAAAAGCTGATGTACTTTTCCAATGTTGTAGCAAGAACATCAATTTTACCGTCATCTCTTCCTAACTCTGGAATAATAAAGTGGGAGTCGTAGCCGCTAAGATTGTGTAAAACGACAGGAATAAAGTTTGGCAGTTTGTAATTTATATTGCATGAATTACAAGCAGCTCCTCTGTATAACCCTGTCAGATGATCGTGATCTCTTACTTTTGAATTTTCTTCACTGAACATCTTCTTGCATAAATAGCATCTTGTCGCTACGTTGTATTCTTCTTGTTGATTTTGGTTTAAAGGTTCCATAGGTACAATATTACCGAACAAGCGTTGAACCTTTCCAGCAATATCGTACAGTTGGTCTACAAAATACTTAGCGGCTTCTTCACCACGGTAGAGTATTGGAGTGGATGTTAAACCATAGTCTTGCAATTGGTTTTCAGACAAGGTTGATTTAACTAGTAGACAAAAACTGTTGGGTTGATGCAGCTGATATTTTGTTCTTCTAGTCACTTCACCGTCCGGCAGCTCCTGTGGTACTAACGTTGATTCAAAATCTGCGTAGACCACTAGTGGAATTCGATATTGGTGAACTGTCTTGTTAAATTGTATTGAAGCTCGGGTAGGCGGTGGAAGACTTATCTTTACTTCATAGTTCTCGTTGCAAAGTCTTTTATGTTCCAACAACCAGTCCGATCCTCCACGTCGTGAATCTTTCCAAGAAAAGCAGAAACATCTCTTGCAAACTGTAATCCTATTTACTCTTTTGGTCAATTGTTTTACAACTAAGGCTTCAAAGTCCTTTATCCATACATAATGGGAAATTTCACCCTTAGTTATCAATAGCAAATCCGTGTGGTTTCTTTGCTCAACTTTTACTACCCGCAAAGGATAAACGTTGTTTGAATCATCCAGACCAAAAACATTCACTGAAACGCCAGGATTTTTCTTTTCAAATTTGTCTATGTCTTTCAATGTAACTGGGTAGGTGAGGCCTTGAAAGTTGTAGCGGGGTTCATTCTCGTAATATTCTCTACCAACTCTACAAGGATGATCTTTAACATACTTGGTTAACATTGCATACTTGAAACATTCATTACCCTCATTTTGAACATTTCTACACGAGTTAGTGTTTTGGATTTTCTTTGGTAGAGGGATAAAACTACTACCTCTTAAACCATATCCATGTTTATGAACCCTAACATCCATACCTTCAATTGATGACAAAGTCCATCCAGATCCTCTTCCTTCATGTTCTTGGAGTTTGGTTATAAGTTCCTCCAAGCATTCTTCAATAATATCATCAATGTCGGAGGTGAAGGTAAGGGTTCGATTTTTGGTAATGAATGCTCTCAATGCTGTTTCACCATCGGTATTGTTAAACATAGCCTCTAACACCATTCCAAATTTAATAAAATTTAGCCTTTGTAATTCTTCCCTCAAAGTTTGACCAACAAGTTCCTTAGCCTGGGTTATGAATGTTTCCAGTTCCAATTGAACGTTATTAATTTTGAAATGTGTTACAACTCGTCCTGGCAAGGCCGTGGTGCGCAGTTGTCTTACATCTTCCAATTCTTCTTCCATATCCTCTTCTTCGGTGTCCTCTTCTTCGGTGTCCTCTTCTTCAATAGGTCTTGTAGCAGTAGATGGTCCAGCACCAGCAAATTGTATCACACTAGGTCTTCTTCTTTGCATTTGCTGTAGATAGCTGTCCCAGTAGTCCGTCTGCTTCTGGTGCTCTTCCAAAAACCGGTCAATTGAGTCTAAGTCTATTGCATCCATGGTAATATCTTCTTTTCTATCTTCGTCTTCATGTAATTCTCTGTGTAGGGTAAAAAGATCTTCGTCTTGAAAGATTTCCCCACAAATGTCGCAAAGAGCCATTTCAAACAGTTTGGCTTTGAATGCACACTCTGTGAATGTCCACGCAATAATGAGCAGCGCGCTCGATTGGGAACCTTTATATCCGAGGCAGATAGGTGGGGAAAGTGACGTCATATAGAAACAGGTTATCACTCATGTGCTAAATTTAGCCTTTACACAACCGTTTGTAATACATTTATCAGTAGGCTTTATAAATTGATGATATTTGGTCTAGATTCAATAATTTGTACAAGTTTCTTCAAAGACGTCTGTTTGAGCAAGTTTATGTGGGTCAAGGTCATTTGGAATTATTATTTTGAGCGGGGGATAGAGCACTAAGCAGCATCATTTACTACAAAGTGCTCTATCCCCCGCTCACATTCTTTTTTAACTTTTTGTTTAAACTTTTTACAACGGTGAAACATCACCATCAGAGTCAGAATCATTCTCATCAAGAAATAGGTAGCGATGACAATACATAATTCTTCTGGCTACCAACACCCTATCCATTGGACGATGAGGAGTGTCTTGTTCTTCTTCAATTTCCGACTCAGATGATGACTCTAATGTTTCGTAGGCGTGCAAGTCCACTTCATTGTCCATTGAACCAGCTTCGTCAGAGTCCGTTTCAATATCCATTATTTCTTCCTCCTCCTCTTCCTGGTCAACCGCGGGTAGTTGGTCCTCTGCTTCTATAACTTCTACAGGTATTACCTCCAAAATTGAAAGGATTCTGTCGCGATGGAACACGGTGTTGTCAAGTGGAGCCATGGTATGAAAGTGGTGTATCTATCCAATTGGTTTGCCCTTTTTATACCCCCCACCAACTATACATTTTATGTGGGTCAAGGTCACGTAAAGATACCCTTTGAGCGGGGGATAGACTACTAAGCAGCATGCTAGTCCATTGCCGCAAAGTGATCTATCCCCCGCTCTGTTTTACAAAACCTCAATCAAGTCCAAGTTCGAGTCCTGTTTAACACATTTTATTCTAATTCCAAATCCAATTTAAAAATTTCAATTTCACAAGGCTTACAACTCTGATGTATCAAACACTCCAGCTCCCTAAACATATCGTCCAGTTCATCCAAATTATGATGTCCTACTTTTAACACATGGAGGTGGTTCATGCTTTGCATTGTAGCATGACCATCAACAAACAAGTTTTTTTTCCACGCTAACATAAATTCGCAGTTTTCTTGAAAGATCCTTCTCACCAAACACTCATACACAGCCGTCAACATGTCTCTACAATCTTCATAATGCACCATCACAGAATACCTGTCCAAGTTAGCACCAAGCAGCGATCCACTCATTTTTTTCTAGCGTTCCACTGGAAAGTCCAAAGCAGAATGAAGTCGAGATGTACAGACCCCCTCTTTTATACCAGTTAACCGGTTGTCCTTGCTTTAAAGTGGGTCAAGGCCATCCAATGCTACCCTTTGAGCGGGGGATAGACCACTAAGCAGCATGTTAGTCCATTGCCGCAAAGTAGTCTATCCCCCGCTCTGTATTCCACACACACACACACACACACACACACACACACACACACACACACACACACACACACACACACACACACACACACACACACACACACACACACATGTCTCTGTTCAAGTCCTCTATTACATACCCAATATATATTCAGTTCCTTCATCATCACTATCACTCATCACTGCTTCCACAAACTCCATCGGGTTAAAGTTAAATTGTTTCAATTGTTCTTTTAAGTTTTCAATTTGTTGGTCCTTTACTTCTAAAACACTGTGAAGGTGTGATATGTAGTCCGCTGCCTCGTTGATGCTTGCCACTCTGGGATCGCCTAACTTCAAGCCGGGAAGTACACCCTGCAGCCTGAAGTACGCCATACGCCTTTCTTGCTCCTGCCGTTGACCAGGACTGAGCAAGCCTTGCCCGTCCTGGCTCACCTCCAGCAAGGTCCGTAGCATCGGAGCTTTGCAGGCGTTTGCCCGAGCAACAGTTATGCTATGGAATGGTCGAGCAGGTCCACGAGTAGCAGGCAGGACGTTGGCAGCACGCCTTCTTGAAGAAGAGGAAGCCCGAGAGTTGGAAGCCATGTTAAAGTGTAGTATTCAGCTAAGCGGTACAAAGCAGAATAACCAAACTGCACATCAATACCCGTATATATATACACTTATCAGTGGTGGGGGTACTGGCTAGCCTTAGTAAAGTGGGTCAAGGATATCCGAAAACATTACCAGAACGGGGGATAGATCACTAAGTGGCATGTTAGTCCATTGCCACAGAGTGATCTATCCCCCGCTCTGTATTCCGCATTCACACACACATTCATACAAACACACAAGTCCCAGTCCGAGTCTTTACCCACACACCTATCCACTCTCATCCTCACTAGCATCACTGTCCACTAAAAGATCTTGACACTTCATAATTAGTCTGTCGTATTTTCTCAGGATTGAATTTGCCTCACGGATTACATTCTCTAACACCCTATCCTTTTCCTCTATAATTTCGTTGTACGCTTCAAATACGTTTGGTGATGTCTGGGTAGATGCATCTGATGTGGTTGGTTGAGAGGCTCCGCTGCTGCACAGCTCCTTCCTGACAGGGCCAAAGCCGGAGAACCGGACGCGACTCCTTGACAGGCGGTCCCGCCGGATCGGTCCAGTGCTCGGGCCAGTACATCCATGGAGAACCACGAATGTTCGGGGGCCTTGGGGGCAAAAAAACACAAATAGCTAACAAAGTTTCATTTACGTAATTTTGAGAGAGGTTGAGGACAGCCCTAGTGGCTTACGTCCTCGGTCCGAGTGCAGAGGCCGCCGCAAATTGGCCACAGCTGTGGTCTGCATGCCAGCGTACAAACGGACCGGTTCCCAACCCAGCCGCAATATTGCATGCCTGAGAGGACCCATGCTAACGTTGGTAAAAAAAAATGATTTTACACGGGGGCCTACTCCCGTCCCTATCATTACGATTTACTTTGAGCTGTGAAAAAGGCTCAAGGGGGAGTGCTAAAACAAGCGTATACACTTTAGATAGATATAACACACACTTACAAAATAGGTTGAGCTCAACATGGTAAGTGCTGGAACAAGCATATACACATTAAACACATATAACATATAAGATAAACAAGACAAAACAACAACACAAAACACAAACAAGACACATAGGAGACATAGGGTACAAGTAAACACTCACATATAAAACAATTCCTAATACCCAAACGCAAGCGCAATATCTTAAAAATAATACAAGTCTTAAAGTTAGAGTAGACTTCGCTAAACAGTGAAGGCGCCTTTCACTGTTTAGTGAGGCCTATGGCGATCCGTCCCGATCGTTCACGTTCAACGCTCGGGAGCGGACTGCGAGTCGGCTGTGGCCGGGCCGCCTTATATCCCCACCGGTCTCCCCCGAAGGGGCGGCATGGGGCGGAGGTCCACCCCCATAGGGGGGGTGGGGGGGGTGGGGGGGGCTGGGGGTGGGGGTGGGGGTGGGGGTGGGGGAGGGGGGGGGAGGGGGGGGGGTTCCACCCCTCAGGGGTGGTTCAAGGTCACCGACTACACTTCTACTCTAAGTCTGCTTCAAGGTCGCCCACTACACTTCTACTCTAAGTGTTGGCAATACCCCCACCATATTCGAGTCCCTAAGCTACGCGACGGCGCTCAGCCAGTATGTCTCAGGCTTGCATGCGGTAAGCATCGCTACTCTTCAACTCTGTTCATGTAAGTGTTTTACAGATTTTTGCCTCAAGGTCATTACACTTGAACTCTGGACAAACATGGTTTGGATTTTCTCTGATTTTCCTCAAGGTCACTACACTTTAACTCTGGAACGATATCGACTTGTAGTATTTCAGTGTTTTGACTCAAGGTCATCACACTTTAACTCTAGCATGTCGGTTATTGTACCAGAGGTGCTCAATAACCTAACTTGTAATGTTTAGGGTGGCGTTTGCACGCCACGTGGTATCGCCATGAGTGTCCAGTCCAAATTTTAAGTTAGATTAATTTTACTGTGATCTTTTCCATTTCCAATTCGTTTTGCCAAAGAATAAGGTGTCGCTTTATAAAGTGGTATTTCTCTAAAGTTATAGGGGATTGCAGGGATACAATTAGTTTATTTAGGAGACTCTTCATCTTGGAGTTTAACACAACTTCCACTTTGACTTTGCTTCCTCGGCTCTCACAGCCTAAGCTGTACAGAAATGTTTCTTCTAGCGCCAACTCGGGCCAAGAGAACAGTGTGTTGACTGTAGGACAGCTCATGGTGAAGTGATGCGATACTCCAGTGTACAACCTCACCTTCCCCCACCACTGTGACCTTCCCCACTCCTGCCGTTTCCCCCACCACTTTTCCCTTGACTCCTGCGCTAACAACAGTCTCTTAGTATTGTGCGGACTTTTGTGAGGGGAAGCCATGTCGCAGGACACTTTGGGTAAGAAACTTAGTCGTGTTAAGACTTTATTAGTTGCTCACTGTCCAACGCTCAAAGTCAAAAGGGTTTCAACTTTGGCTAAGTGGCGAAGACTGTTGCGCGGACACCCTAAGTTTTATACCAAACAGACTAATGTAAGTTTTACTGAGGAGGATTTGTTTAGAATATTGGATGAAATGACTTTTCCTTGCAAAATTCAGTTAGTTACTCCCATTCCTGACAGTTTAGAGTCTTAGTCTCTCAAGCCGATATACCTAGAGTACACAGAGCCTGACAGTCAGTCACTCGGTGGCTGTCGTGGAGTGCGCATCGGTGTCGGCGCTCCGTTGTTAAGTTTTCAAGGTCACAGTAATATCAAATTGTTGGTGTTGTGCTGGTTCAAGGTCACCTGAGGGATACTCGATTGCCCATTTAGGCAGAGTCATGTCAGAAACTCGAGTTTAACTTGGCACTTTTGCCGTTTCTTGTCGAAAATTCGCTCCAAGTGGTCAAGGTCACGGGGACTAGGACTGAAACTAGGAGCGTATTGCGAGAAACAGCAAAAGTGCCAAAAAATTTTAAGTTTCGGCGTGACCTTGACCTCAGTGGCGTCGATGACGTCATTTTGATGACGTAAGGGGTGATGACGTCATCAGCACGTCATTTCTGTGACGTCATGGGTGTGACGTCATCGAAATGACGTCATTGGTGATGACGTCATCGATGACGCAATCGATGACGTCATCGATGACGTCATCGGTGAGGTCATTGACCTCGATGACGTCATCCCTCAGGTGACCTTGAACTGGCCCAGCACCAACAATTTGACACTACTACCGTTTAAATTAAAAGCTGTACATAATTATACACAACGTAGTTAAAGTAATATTTTAATATATAACTTTCATAAAAAAATATTCTGTTAAGGCCTAAGAACGTTGCGAACGTGATGGTCACATTTCGACACTTTCTCTATGTCCAATGATTCGCCGACAGTTTTGGATATATTTAGCGTAATTTATAGTTATGGGTTAATATATGTAAATAAAATACCAAAACTAATCTTGCAGTAACGCTATAAAATAGAATATTATAAGCCCATACCGTGTTCCACACGGGAAAAGAGGCAATTAGTGGCAGTCGCAGTCGCAGCGCCCGCTGCTGCCAGCCGGCCTGCCGGCTCGGCGGCGGTTCTTGCTCTGACTGTACAGCCCGACTCGGCGGCCGCGTCACTTTTGGCGCGGTTGATACCTGGGACTTGTGAAACTGGGACCTATGAAACGCGCATTGTTTTTCCTTTAAATTGACGCAACTGGGACATATGAACCTGGGACCAGTGAATTAACCATTTATTAATATTATTTTTGCAAAATCTGGGACATATGAAACTGGGACCAGTGAACTAACCGAATTTAGTATTTAATTTAATAAATCTGGGACATTTGAACCTGGGACCTATGAAATTTTTAATGTTTAGTGATTTTTAAGCAAACTGGGACTTGTGAAACTGGGACCTATGAACCCTACCCTTTTAGAGCTACATGTCTATTTTATGTTAGGTCAAAGTGATGACGTAAATTATACATATTTTTTATGTATAATATATACGTATAAAAAAATGTACTAAATAACTATATTTTGCTAAAATATAAAAAAATATGTTCATTGTCTGACAAAAATAACAATATGATAATGTTTTTTGTAAAGTAAATTTTAGAGCTATTGAATCTCTTTTGAATACGTCAATTTCAATACGTACAATATACATACATTTTATATACGATACATACATATTTGAAAAACTGTCTTAAAACCCTCTATTAAGATGTTATATGAAAAGTTAGTGAACTGTCTCCATGTATAAATTATTTATAAACAAATTATTGGTAACTTGTAAATCAATTTCTGAACTTTGTACATCAGCCACTATGGAGCGCAATGATATCAATACGTCATTCACCTACGCCAAGGTCAAGAAACAGACATTTAAACATCTGCTTTATTGGTGTTTTATTAGTTTTAATTGATCAAGTTAAAATACAAAAATAATATTAATGACAGAGAAATAAGAAAATAGTCAACATGAGATTTGAAATTATTTATGATTCGTAAACTCTGCTGGACTATTTTTTCTGAGCCTTTTTCGGTAAGCGTTGTCAATTCGAAGGAGTCCGGGTCCGCCATTTTATACACCAATGCCGCCGCTCTGTGCCGTGTATCGCCATCAGTTCTGCCAGTGTTCATACTTTCTTGTTGAATGTTAATTGTTGATAGTTTTTGATCTTGTGATTAGATGCTGTATGTGTTTTTGGAAGTGGAAGTAGGTAAGTGTTCTTATTTTGGCATTAGCCTATTTTATTTGAACGTACTTATGTCTACATAGGCTAGCAAACTAAACTTAACTTGAACTAAACTGTTGAAGCGGTTTCTTTTATTGGAAAGATGGCCTAATTTATAATTCCCACTAATGTAACATCGATGGCCTATCACTGAAAAAAAGAAGACAAATATTCAGATGAAAGCGGTTTGTCAATCTAAAGTCATTTAGGCCTAGCGTAACCATGTTAAAGAACTTGATGTATCCTTGGGTATATAAGGGATTGTATAGAGTAATGAATATTTGTTAATAGCACTTGATAATTTCAGGGATGCTTAATGTAGGCCTACATACTGTAACCCATTTTATCTTATTGAAAAACTGAGAAGGGTTGGGACTGCTGGTAGGCCTTTAAGTTAGTCTAACTTATGCCTAGGCCTACCTAATCCTGGCACTTAATCTTACCGATGACTTTCCTAAAATTTGAGCCTAAGTTAGTACAAATTCTCCTGCTCTAGAAAATAGGATTGGCTTAAGATATAGGCTACCGGTAATTGTAGAGAAAAAAAGACAATAGGCCACTGCTTCTGGTTGTTGGAATCGGGTTTAGTGCAATAAGCGTCCTGCGAAACAATGAGTACTATCAAACGAGATTATTAATCGTCTCAGGGCTTCGCTTAACTTTTCGAATTGATATAAATACGAAGATTAAACTTAAGTTAAACCTTTCTAATCTTTATTAAATAAATCCATTGAATCCCAAATAGAACAAATGATTGATAACATCTAGCCTACGGTATCTAAAATGACTATGATGATTCACCATGCAATGAACGCGGCAGACCAAGTTAAATGTTCCATTAAATAACTAAAAGTAAAGTTATTACTTCGGCTACCTTTTTTTTTTTTTTACAAAAGCATCAAAGCTGTTTTTACCTGTGTAAGTTATCTAGGTTTTTACCTCTAAACAGCTATAGGGTTATTTTACAATCACAGAAAGGTGAATAGAAAGAATAAGTTGCGTACCGGTAAGTTAGTCACTAAACTCTTGTTAGTTTGACCACATGTAGCTTGGGTGCACTATTTGGCTGCAAAAACTGGTAAGTCTTAGGCCTACCTAATGGCCTTGAGAGGCAAGGTTAGGAAGGTACAGTGAGCATGCCAAGGAGGTCGACGGGTGTTGTTTATATAATATGTTTACACTTAAACTTAAAGTTAATTATTCTATGTTTTTATGTTGCGCTTGGCAAAACTGAATTTGTCTCTTGTCTTCTCTCTTGGAAGCTCTCTCTGAAAATGGCCTCTGTCTAACAACGTGTAAAGTTTATTATGTGAACATAATTCTTTAATAAATAAATTATAAATCTCTGTTTGAGTATTTATTTGTGCACACCAATCAACATGGTGTCAGGTCATTTATTAAATTCAAGTGGTGTGACAAGTGAATTAATGTTAGACATGCCAATTAGATTGCGTAAGTAACTTGGTGTAAGTTAGCTGTGTTGAAGCAAAAAATGCCTTCAGACACTGAAAATGAAAGACCTTCTAGGTCCAGTTCTAGTATAGACTCTAAAATAGGTCCAATAAATTTGGAGGGTAATTTGTCCAAAAACTGGACTTTTTGGCTCCAAAGGTTTAAGATATTCCTGACTGCCTCTGGTCTGGACAGTGAGGGGGACGAGAGGAAAATTGCCATTCTGCTCCATAACCTTGGGGATAAGTGCTTAGAAATATTCAATTCATTCAATTTAAGCAATGAAGATGCTAAGAAATATGATGTAGTAATTGCTAAGTTTGAAAGTCATTTCACACCTAAAAAGAACTTGACTGTGGAAAGACATAAGTTTTTGACTCGAAAACAAAATTCTGATGAAAGTTTTGACTCGTTCTATACTGACTTGGTTAACAAAAGTTTGTCTTGTGAATTTGGGACTATCCGTGAGGACATGGTCCGTGACCTACTTATTTGTGGGTTAAATACTAGTAACCAACATGTTAAAGAACGGTTGCTGCGTGAACCAGAACTAACGCTTGAAAAGGCTGTCTCTATCTGTAAAGCTGCGGAACTTTCTGCTATCCAGGTCAAGGAATTGGATGCTAACAGTCATGAAATTGATCAAGTCGGGGTTCGGAAAATTCAACAATCGAACAATTTCAAGAAAGTTCAAGCAAAAAATGGTCCTAAAAAGTTCATTAATGACTGTTCAAACTGTGGAAAAAGTCATCCAATTAACCAGTGTCCTGCATGTGGTATTGTATGTTTTTCATGTAAACGAAAAAATCATTTTTCTTCCTATTGTAAAAGTAGTTCTAAGCCTGTAGGTTCTAAAAAAAAAGTTCACAAACATAAGAAGGTAAATGAAATTCAAGTTGAACCTGATAATTATGATAGCCTAATGCATGATGATATAGGCCTAGCTGTAAATAATTTCACTATTGACACGGTTATGAATTGTAAAGGTAAGCCAAATGATTGGTTTCAAACTTTAGTAATAAATAATGTAAATGTCCAATTCAAGCTCGACAGCGGAGCTCAAACCAATCTCATGTCAATTGCTCAATTTAATGTATTAGGCCTACCTCATTCAATAATTTCAAAGTCAGACATTGTAATCACTTCTGCTTTTGGACAGAAGGCACCTGTTGTAGGTTGCTGTAAACTAATATGCTTAGTTAATGGAAAATCTTGTCAGATTCCATTTGTTATCATTGATGGACCCTCTCCATCTCTGTTAGGTCTTGAAACATGTGAAACCTTAGGTCTTATACACCGTACGGTAAATTCTTTGTCAGTAAATAACCCATGTGAAATAACGGTTTCAAAAAATTACCAAGAAATGTTTGATGGTAATTTAGGTACAATCCCGGGTGAGGTTAACCTAGAACTTGTAGATAATTTTGAGCCTAAGTTGGAACCGCCAAGACGTGTTCCATTTGCACTCATGGAACCTTTGAAAAATTAACTTAATAGAATGGTAAATCAAGGTATTATCACTCCAGTAAATGAACCGACTGAATGGGTAAATAGTATGGTCCTTATCAACAAAAAAGGGTCCGGGTTACGTGTTGTATTAGATCCTAGGATTTTAAATAAGTTTTTAAAGAGGTCCCAATGTCAAATCCCTACTTCTGAAGAAATTGCGAATAAGCTGGCAGGCTCTAAATTGTACTCTGTTCTTGATGCTAGCTCAGCCTTTTGGATGTTTAAATTAAATGAAAAAAGTAGTAAGCTATGTACATTCAATACGCCCTATGGTAGGTTCAGGTATCTGCGTATGCCTTACGGGTTAAATTGTGCCCCTGATATTTTTCAGTCAAAAATGAGTCAGTTATTTGGTAACATTGAAGGTGTAGTCACATACTTTGATGACTTATGTGTAAGTGGACCAGACCAAAAGACGCATGATGCACGTTTGAAAAGAGTTCTGGAAATTGCAAAAATTAATGGTATTAAATTCAACATGGCCAAGTGTAAATTTCGTACAAATAAAGTTAAGTTTGTTGGTCATGAGTATTCAGAATTTGGTATGTCCCCAGATCCCTCAAAGATCCTTGCAATTCAGGAAATGAAGGCTCCTGTTGATCGCAAGGAGTTGGAGAGGTTTCTCGGCGTAACAAATTACCTCTCAAAGTTCATCCCGAACTATTCTGATGTAACAGCGCCTCTAAGAGGACTTCTGCGCAAAGATGTTTTGTTTAAATGGGATTTCCCATAAGAAAATGCGTTTTTAAAACTAAAGGAGCTTTTGGTAAGTCCACCTGTTCTTTCCTATTTTGATCATAAGAAAAATATTACTTTGTCAGTTGACAGTAGTTCAACAGGTCTTGGTGCTGTGTTACTGTGTGACCAAAAACCGGTAGCCTATGCTTCCCGTGCACTAACCTCTAGTCAAATGAATTATAGTCAGATTGAGCGAGAAATGTGTGCCATTCATTTTGGATGTACTAGGTTCCACCAGTATATCTTTGGTAAGAATGTGACCGTTGAAACCGATCACAAACCCCTTGTAAGTTTGTTCAAAAAGCCTCTGACTAATGCACCCTTAAGATTGCAGAATATGCTACTTAAAGTACAAAGATATGACTTAAATGTAATTTATAAACCAGGTAAACTTCTGTTTATTGCCGACACTTTGTCAAGGTCATCACTTCCAATCACCTCTTTAGAGGAAATTGATCAGACTCATGAAGAAATAATATGCCAGGTAATTGTTTTTAAAAACTCGTTATCTATATCCAAGGAGAAATTAGCTCTGTTTAAGTCTGAGACAGACAAAGATTGTATTCTAGTAAAGGTAAGAGAACTGGTCATTAGTGGTTGGCCTAAGAACAAAAATAACTTAGATGATAGTGTAAAACCCTTCTGGAATTTGAGAGAACATTTACATGTAATTGATGGTTTATTGTTTAAAAATGATCGTGTAGTAGTACCTCGTAGTTTACAAAAAGAGATGCTGGTAAAACTGCATGATGGTCACGTTGGTGTAAATACATGTGAAATTAGGGCTAAGAATGTGTTATTTTGGCCTAGTATAAATGCAGACATAAAACAAATGGTTAACAATTGTATGACTTGTAGTATGCATTCGCCTAGTAATCAGAAAGAACCAACCTTGTTTCATGATATTCCTAACTTACCCTGGTTAAGATATCCATTTGTTTAAATCTTTGTGAGAACTTTAGTTTAAGATAAGCCTATGTTTTGTAATGTGTTTTTTAAAAAAGCCCAAGGGGGAAGATGTTGTTTATATAATATGTTTTCACTTAAAGTTAATTATTCTATGTTTTTATGTTGCGCTTGGCAAAACTGAATTTGTCTCTTGTCTTCTCTCTTGGAAGCTCTCTCTGAAAATGGCCTCTGTCTAACAACGTGTAAAGTTTATTATGTGAACATAATTCTTTAATAAATAAATTATAAATCTCTGTTTGAGTATTTATTTGTGCACACCAATCAACAACGGGACATAGCCTAAGTTACAACGGAGGTAACAGCGACGAGCGTGTGGCCACGCTTGGGAGGGGGTGACCGAGATATGGGAGTTTTTTAGTTGGTTTTCATAAAAATTACGAATGTATAGTGTTCTCGATTGATACTAGGCCTACTCTTGCTGGATAGTTTAACACGGTGGTTATTCGATTAGACATTAGTGTTGTTTAACCCTCCGAGCGTTCAATATAGCACCCCTGGAGCATTACGCATTTTTTGAAGGTTTTGCATACTTTCAAATAAAAATCATTAAAAAATATATTTTATGAAATAGCACTATAAATGTAAAGGGCCTATACTATATGAAAGTAGATAAAATGGACTACCTAACAATACAAAAATTTTTACCCTTACTTATAGTTACAAAAACTAGGCTATGGGTTAAAAATTATAAAATTACAAAAAAAATTTTTATATATAACTTTGCTCTCCCCTAAAATAATTTTGTATACACATAATTAAAATTCCAAGATATACATTTTGTTTAGAATTTTATGCAGTTTAAGAAATATATAATTTATATAGGCTAGAAGTATTTGAAAAAAACGTATGTTGAATAAAACCAAATATGTCCTTCGGTACTTACCCTATTCCGATAAGAACACATGTAAAATCAGGCTAGAAATATTACACTAATTCCTACTCATATATATGATTATAAACTCAATAAAACATATTAATTTATTCCATTAATGTAAATTAAAGGTATTAGTAACACTTTTAATCATTCATAACCTTAAAATGGTTGGTAAAATATGTATTTCGTTGTTTACAAAGTTAGCAGATAGTAACAGTTTTTTCCGAGATGTTTCATTGCATATTACAAACAACCAATCACGTTCCGCCATTTGAAATTGATGTTTTTGGATAGCTTAGAATCTCCCGGTAACAGCGGTATCGTTCACGGGTCCGTTTCTGTCATTCATTATAAAGTTACGTCACTTTTTTGAAAAGTCGAAAAATCGACTCAAACGCTCGGAGGCCGAAAAGCTGGGCCGAAAAATCGACGATTAACGCTCGGAGGGTTAAAAGAATCACAGGACGCTTATCATACTATATACCATTAGAATCGGTTGCTTGTTATTATATGTATTTAGGCTCTATGCAGCAATCAGGGTTTTATCGATTTTTTTTGTTACATCAGGAAATATTCAACGCTCACCTATGTAAAACGTGTTTTATGCCTTGTCTTATAAGCTTACCTAGGCCTAATAGGCCTATGTGCATTGTCCTATTTAGCATAAAATGTGATTTACGCATTGTCCTACACTTTCTATTACAATACCCTCTAGCTCCAAAGTGAAGTCTTTTGAGAGGCTATTTTAAAGACAGTTGTGCTCACAACTGGGAGTAATTAACACAACTTAGGTAATTTAATAACTACTGTTATGCCTACTCCTTGAACAACACACTAGTTTCCATCGCAGTGAAAGCCAGTAGGCTTTTGTAGAGGCCTAAACATATCATTCACTTGGTAATCGAATCTTTATATAAAAAAAACTTATTTTAAATAAATAGACTCCTTCCTGTTCGGTCTCCGATTAGTTTGGTGATCTACCACAGTAGTTGCTGAGTGCAGCGACAAGTTATAATGTGATTCACAATGCATTTGTTTATTGTTTGCTGTAGTCAGTTGACTTCCGCTTTTGCCCTAATGAAGATGTGTTCTCAGTATTATTTTATAAACACTTTGACCATTAACTTTTAACAGTTGGCTAATCGCTAATCCCTTCCTTTTTTTTAGATTGAAATATGCCTAAAAGAAATCCATACAAACCACTCACACACCATAGTAAACGGCATAAAAATAGAAATATTGCTGGCCTTCTTCGCAGGGATGAACCCGTAGGCTTTCAACTGTCACCTGTTGCTAAAGAAGATGATTCTGATGAATGAAGACGAGGACACTCAAAAACTTCTTGTAAGAAAGTATAACATTTTTTGTAAATTTGTATTAATAAGGATTACATTCACGTGATTACCAAAGATTCATTTAAATTGTGTTTTATTCTAATGGAAAATTAATTACTGTTTTTGGCTTTTTGTTGGTTATTTTTAATCTGAGCTGTGATGGGCTCAACTTCAAGTAACAATATGAACAAAAATTAATAAGGTGAAGCACATTAATGGGCTTATTTTAGGTTCTAATAGTTAACAATGGTTCTAATTGTTAAACTTTTCTATTGGTTTTGTCTGGGTAGCTGATACGTTACTGGTAGCCCATTCATTATTAAATTTTTCGTTTTGTTTGGCTACATATAAACGTAAGAAAAAATCCTTTAAAATATTAGGCCTATATATGAACAATACATAAATAAATGAAACAATACAAAATAGATTGTCATTAATTAACTATAAAAAAAAACAAAAAAACAAAAAAAAACAACAACATTGAAATCAGCAGACATAGCCAGTGCTACCTTTGCATCTGCTGAGTTTCTGTGCATATAAAAGTAATGTCTGATGCAATTGAATAGACTTAAAAAAATTAATAAATTTAATTAAACACAAAAGGTTATTAAACTTAGAAAATGTTGGTGTTGCCATATCAAATAATTAAGAGAGATGCTTTTTAAATAATAATTTCTGACAATTGACTCTTGAACCAACTCGTTCACTTTTTAAAAACAACTTTTTTATCAATGTGACAGTTGGTCAATAACATTGCAGTAAAATACCATTGACACATCTAATACTACATCTATATTGCAATATATATAGTATTATAATTATTGTTTCTTTGATAGTTTAAAAGTTAGCAAGACGGTCCTAGAATAAACTATCACCCTGTAAATAATAATATTTGTGTTAACTCCATATTGGCTTATTTGTGTATCTACTAATGTGTTACTGAATACTCATCTTCTCAGATACAGTGAGTGGTCCTTTTAATTGTCTATAATTCTAAACGACAATCAATGGCTTGTTTACCCCATACTTGATAAAAAAGATTGTTTTAAATATTTGTTTCCTTGATTCATTTTACAAATTATTCTAATAGACTTAATGCAGGCATATTGGCAGTATTTTGTAACTAATTTATTTTTTCTGTATTCAAAGATTTTTGGTCATTCATAAAATTACAACAATGCTATTACTACAAATTTTATTGAATTTTAACTAAAACTTTTAAAACTTAGAACTTTAAGTTTAAAAAATTTTTATCAAGAATTTGCTTGCTCCTCTTCTAGTCTTTCAATATAAAGGTTTTGCTGAATTGATTATTATGCTAAGTGGTTTTATATTATTACAAATGTCTCTTTTCTTACAATTAAATACCGGTATTGAACGGGATTTGTGTTTCAGGTTAAACTGTTAAAACAAATTGGCGGTGTATCACTAGACGATTCTGTGCGGAGAATTTGTGTCAGGCTATTCACAAATGAGGTGGCTTCTCATTATAGCTGGCAAGGACGGAAGGGGAAACTGGCTCTCAACAATTTAACTTTGACTAAGACTATTGGACGTAAGTGAATTTTCTTTGAAACAGTTAATCCACTATTTTAATTAATATTTTACGTCAAGCAACTTTAGGGCCAGCTCTAGGTGGAGAGAGAAAATTCTGGGGTGACCGGTTTGTATTACTAAAGTTGATTATTAGCTTATAATTACACTGAATAGCAACAAAACAACAAATAAAACAATAACATTAAAACAAATTATCATCTTACATTATAGCTTTCAGATTGCTTTCAAATATAAATTAATAAGCTCACAGTCAACCCCGTAGGACCATGATTGGGAATTTCACTTGAAGATCTTTTGTTTTTTTAGTTAACTTCTATCATTTAACAGTGTTTAAAAATTTGTAAATTTATATATTTAGTAACTGTTAAAGTTTTAGGTTTTGTAAATCTAATCCTTCGGGTAGCTAATGCATATTCGCTAATCAAGGAACCGTAAAATAAACCTAGTGCAAATATTTTACTAAATAAAGCTGCAATTTGTAAAATCAACTGAGCCAACAGGAGGTCTATTATAAATTATTCAGGCATAATTCATTTCTGTTTGAAAATGGTGGCAATTCGTTTTTGAAAAGTGACAGTTTTAGTTATCATGTCTAGCTTTTCCTCTAAAAGTCTTTTTAAATTGTTTTGAGGACTTAAAAATTATAGGTCAATGTATATGTTTCAGGTGTTCTTAGCAGTGGACACCACAAGGCGGAATTTACGATGAAGGCATTCGAATTCCGAATGTGGGAATGGTTTCGCCAAGCGAAGACTCGCATCAGCGGGAAGAAAGTGAAAGACCCTAGGCCTACTGTATAATAAAGTTGGAGAACTTAATTCTTAGTAAACTTAATCAGGGTGTCCACGGATCGGGGAAATTGGTAAATTTGGGAATTGTCTAAAGCGGGATAAGGACAGGAACTATACGGGAATTTTGTTGATAATTCTGGAATTCTTAATTTTAATTGTACAAACTAGGGCCTGGTCAAAATTCTGTTGCGGGAATTAATTATTATAATTCTGTGAGATCGTTCACGTAAATTATTCCTCGATAAGATTGTTCTCGACTATTCCTTCACAACATCGTTAACGGCAATTCTTCTGTGATGAATAGTTCGCATAAATTCATCCGTGATAGTCAATTTGCGCCAAGCCGTCTGCGTTTAATTGTTACGGCAATTCTCAATCAATCAATCAATCAATCAATCAATCAATCAAATTTTCTTTATTCATGATTCATACAATGTATAAATACAGAATGGCGACAATTTCTTGTATAGTTGTTACTAGAATATAGTAAACTAACTTATACACTAAACTAAATATAAACAATTCTATACATTTTTTAAAAGAAGTTACTCTCCAAAATATTCTTTAAATGAATAAACTGATCTTTGAATCAAATAACTTTTTAACTTTTTCTTGAAGGTCTTAATATTTTTTATATCAGTTATATCTTTAGGGAGGTAGTATACAAATTTTGTTCCTGCAGCTGTAGGTTTTTTATTATAAAACTGTAAATTATGATTTTGGATGGCTGGGAAATTTTTAAAACGGGTATTATAGTTATGATAAGCCCCCAGTTTCTGCAACGAATCCTCAGCCAGTTTTACCGCCATTATTGTTTGAAAAATATATAATCCAAAAACTGTTAGAATTTTTAGTTTTGTAAAATGATTCTTAACAGATGTGTTGTTATCTAAATTTAGCATGATTCGTATTGCTCTCTTTTGTAGAATTAAAATTTTTTCCAAATTTTGGATACTGGTAGCACCATATAACTCTATTCCAAAAGCTATATGAGAATAGATGTGTGCATGGTAAACCTTTAATAACATTTCCAATGAACAAAATTTTGACAAAGTTCTTAGTATAAATAAGCCTGAGCAAATTTTATTTATCAATTTGTCAATATGATGATTCCAAGATAAATTTTCATCGAGCACTAAGCCTAAGAATTTTGTTTCATGTACTTGATCTATTTTAACATTTTCTATTTCAATGGAGGGATTTATATTTGTCTTTTGTGCAGTGCAAAATGATATAAAATTTGTTTTATCTAAATTTAATAGTAAATTATTACAATTTAAACAGTTCTTTATTGACGATAAATTGTTTTGGGCTGAAGATTCTATTTCTTGTAAAGATCGTCCAGAAACTAATAAATTTGAATCATCAGCATATAAACATAATTTACTATTGTTGCCACTAAGAGCTAAGGGTAAACCTTTTATGTAGCAAAGGAATAGAATTGGACCAAGTATAAAGCCCTGAGGAACTCCATATTTGACTTCCTTCAGAGATGATTTCACTTTTATCAAACTGTTAAATTTATCTACGTGAGGAATTTCAATATATTGTTTTCTATTTTCTAAGTATGACTGGAACCATTTCAGGGAATTTTTTTCTATACCAATGCTATTCAAAATTGAAATTAAAATTGGGTGAGAGACACTGCCAAAGGCCTTACTCAGGTCCATAAAAATTCCAACTGTATTTTCACCTTTATCAATGGCATCAATTATACTTTCGACCAAATCTATACCCGCAGTAGTAACCGATTTCCCAGGCCTAAATCCATGTTGTTCCTTATCAAATAAATCATTACTATTTAAAAAGGTCATCAGACGAGAGTGCATTGCGCGTTCATATATTTTGGAAATAGTGGGCAATATAGATAAAGGTCTGTAATTAGAAGGGTCTGTTACACTTTCTTTTTTATGTAAGGTTCGTATTTTTGATATTTTAAGTTTACTTGGAAAAATCCCAGAAATAAATGAAGAGTTTATGATGTGTACTAGGGGCTTAATCAAACTATCTTTAGCACTTTTAATAACAGGCATTGGAATTTCATCAAATCCAGAAGTAAACTTATTTTTAAAAGATGATAAAATTTTATCTACTTCAATTTCATCTACTGGGGTAATATGAAATTTCCTATAATTTTTTAATGGTGAGGTTAAACTTGGTATTCCTGGAGGGAAAGTATTAGCCCTTGATTTATCCACTATATTAACAAAATGGTCATTGAATACTTCACACACTTCTTCAGGTTTATTATATTCTTTGTTATCTATTATCAGTTTAATCTGTTCATTGTATGATGTTTTTTTGTTTTTGTTAATTTCGGTGTTAATTATATTCCAAGTCGCTTTAGACACATTATCTGAGTTTTTTATGCTACTTTCTATATATTCCCTTTTAGTTGAATTTACTTGTGCAAAATAACTTTTTTTGAGGCTTTTAAGCAATTGTTTAAGAACTTTATCTTTTGTAACTCTAATGGTTTGACTGAGATTTATTATATCATCTTTTTTCATCTTTAACTCTTGAGTAACCCAAATCCTCTTGCTTGGATAAAGGCGGGACTTTCTCTTTGGGAAACAAAAGTCAAAATAAAACATGAAGATATTAAAAAACACATCATATTTATCTTCTACTGATGCCAAAAATAATTCTGACCAGGTTTCATGTTTGAGGCAGTTTTTAAAATTTGCAATACTTTCAACAGTATATTTTCTACATTCTTGAGTTATAATTTTATTTTTTTGCTTTACCTCTGGGGTAATCAACTCCAACAACTGTGCATCATGATCTGAAAGTTCAGTTATTATGCCTGATATTAAAAGTGTTTTTAGAGGAATTGTTGTAAATATGTTGTCTATACCACTTTCACCATCAAAAGTTACCCTAGTGGGAAAATTTACTAGATAATGCATGTTATATTCCTTTAAAGTATTACAAAAGGCCTGATAACTCTTTGAACATTTTAATATGTCAATATTTATATCCCCAGCTACTACCACATTTTTATTCATTTTTGTAACAACATTTAGCATAGAATTTAAATTTTCAAGAAAAACATTTTCAAAAGTAGAACCTGGCGTTCTATATACTCCTACCAACAAAAAAGAAAATTTTTGACACTTAACCTCAACCAAGCAACATTCAAAAAATTTATCAGTCAGTAGATTTTCAACTGCAGGAATTGTAATTTTTTTAGTTTTTATTCTGTTACAATTTCGAGCTAGTATCATGACCCCTCCACCACAGAATATTTGTCGGCAATAATAGTTTTTTAAACTATAATCAGAGATTTTTACATTGTTAATTTCGACACTGTTCAGTTTATGCTCACTGAGAACCACAAAGTCTGGTTTTATTTCATCAAGAGTGATTTCTAAGGACAATAAACGCGATGCTAAATGTTGAATATTTTGATGAAATATTGTAATGTTAGATAGGTTTTGAGTTTTCAATTGAGAAGTTGAAGTGGAAGGTTCATGATTTAAAATTTGTTGTACCTCATTGCTAGAAACATTGCTTAAATTAACTTTATTGTCATGTGAAAAAGATGCATTTTTTGTAAATATGACATGGTTTACATTTTTACAATTTGATAAGGATTTATCTGGTTGTTGTTGTCTTTTTGCCAATGATGTTTTATAATTACTACTCTTATTTAAAAATACTTTTTTCAGATTTGTTTGCTTGTTTTTTAAATGCATATTTTTAACATGATGTGACATTTTATTTTCTATAAAAAATGCTCCTCACTACTGCCAGAAATTAGAGTCTTTGGCAGTTCATAAGTGCCATCGGTCGAAACACTATTTCTTTGCGGGTTACTCTGCTTTGCACAAACACTCACTGAACTTTCACTATAAGCTTGAGGTGTCGAGGTGAGTGGTGGAAATGTAGTCATGTTCTTGAAATCTGGTGTGCTGTCCTCGTTTATCGGTGCTGCTTGGTCGACAGACTCACTGATGGAACAAGGGATTGAAATCGCCGCAGTTGGGGATATTGGAGTTGGTGCAGGAGTTGCCTCTCTGTGGTTAGCTGCAATACTAGTCCGTTTTCTGATTTCTTCTTGTATCCGGTGTATAAATGCTTTATGAGAAAGTCCATTCCTTAAGATTCTAGTAGAGTTCTGATCATATGAAATTATATTTATTTTGGCACCCGTGCGCTGTTGAAAGTTCACAAGGCAAGAAATAAACTCATGTGGTTTTATCAAGTCCCGCACACAGCCCATCGGAGAACAAATCAGTGTACTTAATTTTCTTGCTTTAAAATGTTCTGTAAGTTGTGTGAATGCTGTTTTATAATCTATTTCTTTTGGTTTGCCAGAATATATCGGTTTTGTTACTAAACTGAAAATAGTAGGCCCTTCATTCAAAATTTGACAAGTTAGGTGGCTGTCTACAAAATCCGATACTTTCGGCCTCCCAAAAGCTTTGCGGAAAAAAACTGCCACACCACCACTCATGTTTCTCTCACTATTCAAATCCGCAGAAATTGTGTGAGCAAACGCAACCGTGGGGTCTTGTTTGTATTTTTCAATAATTTTTCTCATATCTTCGTCTTTCACTTCAACACTGCTTTCTTGGAAGAGCAGTCCCTCACAAGACTTATCTTCAGGTTTTGGGTGCACAAGGTCTTTTATCATTTGAGAAATAATTTTTTTGCCTTGCTTATTGAAGTGGAGGCCATGCTTGGTGTGAAGCTTCCTAGAGAGATCGCCCAAGGGTAAAAAGTTGACATGTTTTCTGTTATTTAGCAGCTTTTCAATCTCCATGTTAATGAGACTTACTCTGTTGTTAAGTTCAGGAGAGTGGTGTTTTTGAGGTAAACCAGCCACAACGATGTTTGTATGCGCTGTATTATAAATAACTTTCTTAAACAAGTCCAGCAACTGTTTCTCCCCATTAACTATATTATCATTAGACCCGCCAATGATTATAACGTAGTCTTTTTCGTCAAATGATTTTGTCAATGTTTGCAAGTCTCTGGTTACTTCGTCAAAAGTGGCATTCGGTTTGAAAATACTACAAATATTTTGTGTTCTAGTAGGCCAAATCTCTGATAAATGTGTATACATGTTCCTACCATGGCTGTCCGTCAAAAGTAATACGTTTTGTTTTCCAATTTTCATGTTGGTGTTTTGTTTATTTTTGGGTGAAATTACATTTTTTGTTCGAGTTGTTCCAGTTTCTTGAGATTTGGATTCCTCCTCAGTTGTGTCTATTTGTCCTTCTTCGACATGGTCTGGTACAGATAGAATCTCAAATCGGTTGCTTGTTTCAATTCCTTCCTCTTTCTTATTGGTTTGTTTAGTACATTGTTTTCTCGTAACTTGCTCCCATTCACATTTATCGCTTGAAACAGAAGGTAATGGTGCAGATTTATTATTAGTTGGAGAACTCACTGTCTGAATGAAATGTTTTGAGGAATGAAGATTCAAGGACTTAATTTTATTATAATAAACATCTACAGAAAAGTCTTGGTTAAATAACTCATTTTCTGATATAGACATCTTATTTTTTACTAAGGAGCAAACAATCCCAATGTTGTGCATAACGTGAGCCCCACATTCAACACCTCCTCTCTGTTGACGACATTTCACTTCTACAACTTTGTCACTTCGTTGGGCGGTGAGACAGAGTGACAGCTTGGAGGCTAGCTGCTGAGCGGGGACTTTGTTGAGGCCAATCAACGAGTCATAGTGGTAGAAAGTATTGGTTGGTTTGCTGTAGACCAAGAGTGACCAGTGACGTCCTCCACTCTGTAATTCCTCATTGACTCTGTCATTTACCGTTGCCACAATGTACTCATAACTCAGAAGGCTCATTTCATTGCACATTTGTTGATTATTTAAGTCATTGTCGATTTTGAAGATGTGACTCATTGGTGGTGGAAGTAAAATTACATTTTCTGGTATAGCATTCTGTGTCTTAATCCACATGTCTATTTCTTCATCTCCAAGCCAATATCTGTGGGTTTTGGTAGCTGAGGGTCCTTTTTTATTTTTAATGTTCGATTTGTTCTCACTTTGGAAGCTGCTGTGCATTTTGACTTGAGGTATTTTTGTGTTAATTATTTTTGTATGCTCAGCAATTTCAGATTCCATATCAATTACTCTGCATTTTAATGATTTTAGATCACTTTCAAGATTGGATTTATCCTTATTTAGTAACTGAATTTGAGATAATTTGTTTAAGTTATCATTCTCCAAACTGTATATTAGTTCATCTTTGAATTCATTGTCTTTTTTAATCCTCTCTTGTAAGGAAATTATTACATTTCTCAAGTCATTTTCCTGTTCCTTATTTTTCTCAATCAAATTAGAAATTTCTAATTCTAGTTGTTTAATTCTGTCTTCAAATTCCAATTCATGCTGGTTTTTTGAAACCTTTAACTCATGAATTGTTTGTTTTAAGACTTCATTTTCTGCTAGTAAAATGCTACCAGCTTCTGCAGCCAAGATCAGTGAAGTTTCCAAACATTCATCCTCTTCATTTAAATCGTTGAGTTTTTCCTTAAATTCATTAATGTTATGGCAAGTATTTTCAGTGATCTTTGAATTACAATCGCTGCACTTCCAATCTAGTATTTCTTTTTTATAAATTTTATTAAAGGTATCATTTGTCATCTTAATACAATTTGTGTGAAACCACAATTTACAGGGTCCATTGCAACATACTGCTTTATTTTTTACTCCAGTGCCACATTTACCGCATGGATACTTTGTCATTTTATTATTTGATTTTATTATTACAATTTTTCATACAAAGAAAAATAATATAGTTAAAACCAGTTAAAATAATAATAAAACAATAATACAGGAAAAACAGTTAAATGCAGTTAATTCATTTAAATATTTTTTGTAGCAGTATACAGAACAGTAATATTTATTCAGAAACTGTCTTTAAAAAGTAGAGTTTTACACCAGGGAAATAGTTGCATCTATTTTTCATATAATGAGAAGTTATAGTATTTTTATTGTTATTTATCAAAACACACATACAGACAGCGACATCTGAAATCAGTTTGTGTGGAAGAGCTTAAACCTGACCAGGGTGATAAGCCACTAGGGCAGCGCTGGCTGTCTCAAGTTCACGGTCAAAGTCGAACTCTAGATCTAGATTATCCAGTTCGTTCAGGTGTGCTGAAACGTCTCTCCTGCTTATCAATATGACTAACGTAGTGCTCCTCTTGTTGAAGTTAATTTTATATTTAATTCATTCTATGCAAACTCGTATGGAATATCACTTCCACAGTTAAATAATATATACCAAAATAACTTTTTTAGTGCTTTTTAGTGAACTTAGATAAGTTTTTATAATTTTCAATGATTTTACACCATAGTCACCTCAGGCCTACCTCATGTAAGTAGTAATTTTTCACAGTTTATATAATTTTTATTAAAACACTTCTTTATGAAATTAATGAATAAAAAGGTTAAAAAGTTATTTAGCTACACTTGAGTATAAAACTTACTTTAAGTTTATACCTTTTTTCATATAAAAACTTCAAATTATCACAGAGCATAAAAATCACCTGTTACCTATTTAACTCACTCATTGGATGACTCTTATTTACTCATGGATGACTCTTATTCTTCCTTGACGATACCAATATCTTTGCAAATCTTCCGTGATAGTTTGTTCCGGGATATTTCTTTACGATAGTTTCCCCAAATTCTTCCAGGATTGACAGTTTGTGACAACCATTCCGAGATAGATTGTTCTCGGTAATTCTTCTGCGATATACAATATATTCTTTATTTTCTATATGCACTTAAATGATACATGAATAATAGCGTCAATGAAGTTGACATAGAACAATAACTAAAATAATCCCTATCCTTCATAAAATTCTTTGAACGAGTACAAGTTTGTCTAATAAACAGCTCTTAACTTTAATTTTAAATTTATTTTTACACCCTCGACTGTGTTTCCTGATACTCTAAGGTTTAAATCATCTGCATACAGAACTAGGTTTTTTGTGTTATTTTTTATAATGACTGCAATATTGTTTATGTAACAATTAAATAGAAGGGGACTGAAAAACGATCCCTGAGGGACACCTTGTCTCACTATTTTTAGATCTAACTACATAATGAATTTTGTTGTTTTGCATATGATTTAATTGAACATCCTGTTAATTCTTTACAATAATCTAAGACACCCTGTTTATTCTTAATAAACTTTTTATGTTAAAACTTTGAAATGTGTATTTTGTTTTTGCCCACTTACATAGTCTACATTGTACATAGTGATTTGAATCAAATAACAAATAAATAGCTTTCTAAGAGTTTTATGATGCAACTTTTCATAAAATTTATAAGTAAACTATCGCAAACTGCTAGATATGTTTACCGTATATAATTGAACAACAATAATTATTGGTTAAAACATCTTGAATTTTTGTAGTGTCATCAGTCAACCCTAAGAAATTTTATTTTTATGCAATAGAATGGCTGAATTACTAATTTCTCTTTTTTAAACACAGTGAATGTTTACCGTATATAATTGAACAACAATAATTATTGGTTAAAACGTCTTGATTTTTTGTAGTGTCATCAGTTAACCCTAAGAAATATTATTTTTATGCAATAGAATGGCTGAATTACTAATTTCTCTTTTTTAAACACAGTGAATGTTTACCGTATATAATTGAACAACAATAATTATTGGTTAAAACGTCTTGATTTTTTGTAGTGTCATCAGTTAACCCTAAGAAATATTATTTTTATGCAATAGAATGGCTGAATTACTAATTTCTCTTTTTTAGGGCCGGTTTCTCCAAGCTCGTTTAACTTAAACTTAGTTTAACTCAATGTTAATCATATGGACAATGTTGGTTTAAACTTGATTTTAGGTTTAAACTTGCTTCGAGAAACCGGCCCTTAAACACAGTATGACACAGTCACTGTACTTTGTTTTCAAATGTCACAAGAGGTTTGACTTTTTTATTTTATGGATTAGTCATTGGTAAATTATAAGACTATTTGTTGGTGAGGTAGTTTTAAAGTAATTTGTCACAGTCTCAACTATGTTAATTACTAAATGTAGGGTCTCTGTCATTGAATTTTTTTTGCACTGCATTGTTGTATCATTTAACAAGTTTGTACAAGGTCAAATAGTGAAAAATTGTTATAAAGAAAAAAACAACTTGAAACTCGTTACTTTTTTAAACTTGAAAATTATATTTAAAAATATATATTAATTTATAAATAAGTAATATTACCTTAGCATTGCGTCTATCGACTCCCTGAAAAAAATCATACTTGAACATGAACTTGCATAAAAGTATGTAAATTCATGTTCAAACTTGATTTTTTGTGGGGGTTGATAAGAGCAGATCTAGGTAACCCATAATACTGGTACAAAAAAATTTTTTTTTGTACAGTATAATTCATTCTGTATGTAAAATATACATACATTATACATAAAGCTGATATTTGCATACATAAACTTTACGTATATGCCAATACATACAAAATACGTAAACAGTACATGTATAATGTACGTACATATTGCATCCATTTTGACCTAAAATGGATGTAAATTATACGTATCGAAGTGGGACATTTGAGCGTATAATATACGTAAAGCGGATGTTACCAATACATACACTATATGTAATCTAGATCTAGGCCAAACATATATTTTACGTAAAATGTATGTATGTGTGCTGACTGGGTTTTGTCTTATATTTAAAACACATGGAAACTTTAAAGTCCAAAGGGGCGAAGCACATTGAACTGAGGGTGATAAATATTATTCCATGAGGTCTACAGATAATTCCCTTTAATTTGATCAAAATCAGTTCATAAATAAGGGAGTTTTGCTGCTCACAACAAATTCCGTACGGAATTAGTAAGATGTATTTGAATTTGAAAGTTAACAGATAAGTAAGCAGAAAAACTAAATACATTTAAATGACAGAAGGGAGAAAGGTTGTTTTTATGAAGACAGCTGTTTGTTTTCATGATATTTATCATATGTTATAGGTAAACCTACTACATTTTGTCTTATATTTAAAACACATGGAAACTTTAAAGTCCAAAGGGGCGAAGCACATTGAACTGAGGGTGATAAAAATTATTCCATGAGGTCTACAGATAATTCCCTTTAATTTGACACCTCAATCATCAAAATCGGTTCATAAATAAGGGAGTTTTGCTGCTCACAACAAATTCCTTACGGAATTAGTAAGATAGATTACAAATAAATGGGTGCTCTGTTTAGGCCTACGATTCACCTCCTACAATATTGACATGTCAAATACTTATATAGTGGTACACTGAGCACGTCTCATTTAATATACGCGGATAAATTAAATGGATAAAATATTTTGTCTCATACAAATCTTGATTTTTGTACTTATATTGGCAGCAAACCTGCATACTCTTTTCCCATGTTAAAGATATGGAGAATAGGCAAACTCCTTTGTACTTATAAACAGATATATTGATGAAACTTGGTACCGTAAATGGCTATGGGTTCATATGGACGAAATAATTTTATATGCTGAAAACCTACTTTCAGTGCTCCATTTTGTTTCCAGGTTTATCTGGTAAAAATTAATATTACTAATTTGGAAATTCGCTGAGTACTCAGGTCTGCAGCGGCGGGGGCTATTTAGAATTTTGTTTACATTATTTGCTTTGGCACCATTAATTACTCGTTTGTAGATTTTTTGTAGTTTGTAAAAAATTGAATTTGATCTCAGATGAGGTTTTAACTAATTCAGAATCATATTTCAATTTGTTTCTCGAAACCAGAATTCCAGGAGTAATCCAAGACGTTTTGGAATTGTTTTTGGATTTTATCAAAGAACAGCTATTATCTGAATGAAAATTGAAACAATTAAAGAACGAGGAATACATTTAAATGACATCAGTAAAAGATATCAAAAACCCCAGAGTCGTCCCTACTTAGGCGTTTTATGAGACAAGTTATATTGTACGGTTGAGTACTTCTTCTAAAAATGGAAAGGGGGGTCTTAACCTGAGCCACAACATCCATTTTCATCTCCTGTGCATATTGGTCCTAGATGGCTGTATTAATGACTGTCACATTGACATTTTGAATGTTGATGATCATATTGTCAATGGCTGTGCTCGACGCCTCAGTTACTCGGGTGGGAGAATCAACCATTCGTTAAAAGACTTCAAGGTGTACCTTAATCTACAGGTTAAATTGTTTTCACGATCAAGGACATTAATGCTAAAATCGCCGCAATTACAAACTGTTTGTGACCACTGCGGCCAGACGGCGACCAGTATAGGCCCACCACAATAGCTACCACCCCCTCCCTCCCGGGACCAGCCACCATCTCCAGGTCAAAATCAGAGACAATATTTAAATTTTTTGTTTAATTATATTATGTTTTAGGAAAGTTGCTACAACCCCCACCCCTCACCCCTGTAATCCAATTTCTCTGAAAAAATTGGCTAATTGAAAGTCATCAATTTTGAAAAAATATATTGTTTAATTCTTGATGCCGTGCTTGGTAAATACAAAAAGCATCAGGTGTTAACTCATCACTGAGCATAGCAATTTCATCGGCTTTGTTTGTAGCTTAGTAAGTTTTGATGAATCATTTTAAATGTATTTTTGCAAGGCAATGTCGAACTACCAGAATGCATAAAGGTTACTTGGGAATTTTTTGGGAAGAGCCCGTTCCTAAAAAAGTATTTTTGTGACACGCCAGACTGAGATACAGTCTCTGGGTTGCTGGGTCCTGGTCCCAGTTTTGGAGTCTGATTCTGCTGCTGCTCTTGTTGCCGCTGATGCCCCACCGGCACCGGAGATGCAGGCCTCTCGCTGAGCATCTCCCTCCTCCGAGTAGGTCACATGCTGCAGGGTCACGGGAGTCTGATTCTGCTGCTGCTGTTGTTGCCGCTGATGCGCCACCGGCACCAGAGATGCAGGTCTCCAGCTGAGCGTCTCCCTCCTCCGAGTAGGTCACATGCTGCAGGGTCACGGGAGTCTGATTCTGCTGCTGCTCTTGTTGCCGCTGATGCGCCACCGGCACCGGAGATGCAGGCCTCTCGCTGAGCGTCTCCCTCCTCCGAGTAGGTCACATGCTGCAGGGTCACGGGAGTCTGATTCTGCTGCTGCTCTTGTTGCCGCTGATGCGCCACCGGCACCGGAGATGCAGGCCTCTCGCTGAGCGTCTCCCTCCTCCGAGTAGGTCACATGCTGCAGGGTCACGGGAGTCTGATTCTGCTGCTGCTCTTGTTGCCGCTGATGCGCCACCGGCACCGGAGATGCAGGCCTCTCGCTGAGCGTCTCCCTCCTCCGAGTAGGTCACATGCTGCAGGGTCACGGGTTGTAGCTCACTGTTAACCAGTCTTTGGATCCCACCCCCTTTGGAGTCTTTGGCAAGTAGTGCAATTTGGTACTCTAGAGCATTCAGCAGCACACTATTATAGCATTGTGCGATGTCTGCTGTATTAGAATATAACCTCCTTGGGCAAGACAACTGAACATTTATTATTATGAATATTCTAGTGGTAAAAGCCAAAACCGCCAAGCGAGTGATGAGAGGCTTTAGCACAGATGTCCATTCATAGGGAAAGATCTAAACTCGGACGAAAGATACTTTGGTTTTTAATTTTGTTATAACCCAAATGATTACTATAGACTATAAGGGCAGAGTGAAAAAATGTTTATAAAGTGATATAACGATACTGTCATATTTATTGTGTTGAACATTAATCTGTTTTAATTAAGTTATTGTTATATCTCGTTAGCAGAGACATTTTAAGTTAGCAAGTTTGAAGTAAAAAGAAGAATTTAGTACATTCAATGATTACTGTTGTGTTTTCTAGGTTATTTAATAGTAAATTAATTTTTTTGTACTAATATAAGTATTGTTTTTATATTTAAAACTCATAAATTTGAAAATGATTTCAAAATACAAGTGGAAAACCTTCCGGAGGGCAAAAAACCATTCTTGGGTACAAAATAATGGTTGTTTAATTCATCAAAACACTCAGTTTATTTTATAAAATCGCTAATAAAAATAATTTTTATCCATAAGAAAACCATTGGAGAGATCACCTGATTATAAAACTTTCTCTGTAATTCAAGTCCCGTGTTTTAACCATATAGCCAGTTTGTGTTGAAAACGAGAAAAGTTCTTAATTGTGTTGGTGGTTGGGCATAATCTCCAAGAGCAAGAGTGGAAACCCGATATTGAGCGATAAATACTAGGGTGTAGTTTAATTCATCAAAACATGAAAAACTTTGAATAAAATTTTTACCCTTAAGGAAAGTGTAGGTGTAAATCATATGATTGTAATTAATTGAAATGCTTAATTGTAAATTGAAACATTAATAATGTTTATGGCAATCGTAAAAAAATAAAACTAAGGCTAGTTTGTTACATAAAAAACTTAATCTCAAAAAACTCTTTAGGTTAGTACAAGCAGGCTTTTGTTAAACCTGTTTTCAGAACATTCTTAAACTTAGCTCCAAACAAATTTCTCACGTTAACAGGCAAAACATTATATATTTTTATACCTTGATAGAAAAAGCTATTTTGAGTTTATTTATAGAATTAAAGATTAAAGAAATTTAAACATACTTAAAAGTTGCCAGTTAAACGTTTGATAATTCTGTTGTGTACACGTTTTTTCGATGGAGGCTACAATACATATGCAAAGGTCATTAGGGCAAAGCCCAGAAGCTTATGAATAACAGGAATAGGCCTATCTTAATCTTCCTCCTGGATATAAAAGTATAGTTTTACAAAATCTCAGGTCAATCGGTCCAGTAAGCTTTGCACCTATTCAAGACACACAAAGCTTTCATTTTAAAGATAGGCCTACATACTTTCGTTTTATAGATATAAAGATTGAAAGTGTTATTTAAGGAAAACTCAAATACTCATAAAAAGTCGATCGGAAGTTTAAATTCTTTGTTTACAGTTTAAATACGTCTCCGTCTCTCGCCCCAATATTTTCAAGGAGGATCAAGTTAAAAAACGATCTATAGAAAAGGAAAGACTGGCTTGCTCTGGCGTCTCGCCCTCACATAATTAACTTAAATGCAACTTTAAACATTTTGTAACATTTTAAAGCGTATTTATAGAGCGAAGCTTTGCTCCCCGGTACTATTTTTGAAACTAATTCAACCAAGTAAAATTTTGCCGAATGTTAACCAGTGGTGATATCCAGTTTATTTTATTCTAGACACTGATGATTGCACATCTGAGGGTCGACAAATGTTTCTTTCAAGCAGATTTTACAGAGAAGGGTTTATCTTATTTTTTATCACTGACTAGGTTGTGCACCTGAATGGGTAAAAACATGTTCTACAAATGTCTTTGGAGTGAAGGATTTATTACCCGTGGTGTAACGGATTTGAGGGGGGAGCGTGGACATAGGGGGCCCTTTCAATAGAAAATTCGTTAAAACAATTAATTTGTAGCTTTTGTTGAAAACAAATTTTTCAAGCTATGTGTTGTAAAACTTCAAATATTATGTTTTCTGCGATAGGTTTTATATACTTTCAGTTGCTAAAAGTAGTCCTCTTAAATTTTTTACGTATGCATAGATAATTTTGATAGCCCCCCAATCCCCAAGAAATACTTGAAAAAATTAATGGACTTTTATATACAATTTTGAGTACAATAGAACTCAATCCTCTTTTTCCAAAAATTAGGAACCAGAAAAGTGAAGAAAAAACAACAAATCATTGGCCCAACAATTACAAACTTTAATGAAGAAACTTATAACTTTAAAAAAATAAACAATGAACAAAAACATCAAGATAAACATTGTTACATTGTCTAGACGTTCAAACTTTTTTACAATTTCACTTCTCCTATTTTTATCTAGTTTACTTTTATTATTATTAGTGGATAAAACAAGGCAAACAAATCTTACTATGACAGTTTCGTAAGTCAGTTATTCTTACCATTCAAAGTAAAAAACTTGTAACTCTTAATTAGGTTACCCCTAAAGCACAATTCAATTCATTAATTCTACTTTAGCTAAATGTACACAATACACATGGTATTCAACACGTTATAATTTGTACACATAGGTAGCTACATTTCACTTTGTAAAATTGGTTAAGAAAACTTAAGAAGAAAACGTATTAAAAACTTAAAATGTACTCAAATATACCTACCAAAAAACTCTTGCAGTCCTAACAAATATTTAACTAGGAATAATAAATATCCAAAAAAGAACAAAACTATATGTTAAATTTGACAAAAACTACTTTGAATCAAAATTATTTTGAGTACAACTCAAAATATTACAAACAAGAAGAGGGCTTCCCAAGGGGCTCACCACTATCTAATCTTCTAGCTAATCTGTACATGAATGAATTTGAAACAACAAAAATTACCTTTAATACCTTTATAAATTATTAATGAATGTAATCCATTTAAAAACAATATTATATAATGATATATATGTTGATGGCGTTATTTGTCTATTTAATGGGGATGAAATCCAAAGTTACAACCTCTTACAGTATATTCATCCCTTATCTACGAAGATTTAGTTTACAAAGGAAAAACCAAAAGAACAAACATAGATCTAACAATATATAAAGAAAAAAAGAATCACTGCATCAAAATTTATATAAAAGCAACTATAGAAGAGCAAATTAAAAATGAGTATATAGTATTACAGCTCAATTTTGGACAAAGCAATACGTAAAACGTTTTCAAAAGAAAATTTCACTGTGAGTTACAGGATAAAGAACTACACATTTAATCTAATTTAATTTAATCATTTAAATTCACATTTAATCATTTAATTTAAGCGTTTTTTAGAAAAGCAAAATAGCCCTAGAGAAGAATATGAATAATGTGGTATAAGATCAAATGCCAGGACTGTCCAAAATATTACATTGGCCATAACCGTAGAAGCTTTAAATATAGGTCCCCAGAACATTTAAACGGTTTAAAAACAAATTACAGAATAAAGCAAAAGAAATTTGATATAATACAGGGTGAGTTTCTTAAAGTGATCCGATAGCCAACATTTTGTATTCTATATCTGACAGTAAACTTCTTATGGGGGACTCCCTTTACTTTTTTATTTGGCTTTCAGGTGTGAATTTCACTCTTCGAAATTTCCCGCCATTTTTCCAATATGAGGGTCAACTTTTTCTTATGGAACACCCTACATTTTATGGTGTTTTTGAAATTTTTATGTCATTATAAAACATTTTAATTCTTTGCCATTTTTCTCTAAAATTAACGGTTAGGGAGCTAGAGGCAATTAAAGTTCATTTTTAGTTCCATAAGAATAACATGGGGCAAACTTTATCTGCCCACAACTCCCAAACCATTATTAAAATAAAAAATACTCAAGAATAAAAATGATATAAATTGATTTTTTAAGAACATTTAACTTATAAAAATTATCATTTACGCATAAATTAACTTCTTTCCAATATGGCAGGCAAAAAATAAAATTTCGAACAAAAATTATGTTATTATGAAAAAATGTGCTTAAAACGTCAATTTAAGACACTTTTACTCTTTAGTATTTTTTATTTCAATCAATGGTTTTGGAGGTATGGGCAGATAAAGTTTGCCCCATGTTTTTTTATGGAACTAAAAATTAACTTTAATTGCCTATAGCTCCCTAACCGTTAGGCTAAGAGAAAAATGGCAAAGAATTACAAAGTCTTAAAATCACATGGAAATTTAAAAAAAAAACACCATAAAATGTAGGGTGTTTCATAAGAAATTTTAAAGTTGGCCCACTAAAGTTATCACTAAAGTTATCACTTTAGGACACTATATATATGAATAGCATGGTAGCAAATTAGGAAAATATTAGCAATTTAGGAATAAAAGGTTTTTGAAAAAGGTTACATAGGTTATCTACTTATCGAAATTATTATATTTTTAGCCCTTATGAATGAACGTTCTAATCATTATATACAGGGTGAGTTTCTTGAAGTGATCCAATAGCTAACTCTTTTATTTAATATCTGACAGTATACTTTTTATCGAGGACCCCCTTTACTTTTTTATGTTGCTTTCAGGTGTGTATTTCAATTTTTTAAATTTCCCGTAATTTCTCCAATTTTTGGCAGCCAACAAAATTTTAAATTTTATTTCGTGTCTAAATATGCTAGTGGCAATTTTAACGTTTCCAAACCCATAATGTTTAACGGTATCTAACATCGACCAGCATTTAAAAAGCATCAGTAATTATTAGCCCAGTAAATTTATTTTTTAACTTATTAAATTTAATATTTAATATTTTAAAATTTATTTTCTAATGAAATGTTCCATGTTATTTTAAGGGTTCTAATAATAAATTTCAATCGCCCCTAACTCCCTAACCATTAGGTTCAGAGATAAATGTCAAATTATAAAAATGTCTTAAAATTATGTGTACAATTAAAAAAATACATAATAATAGGGTGTTAGTGTTTAAACATTTTTAGCTGGCCGCCATATTGGAAAAATTGTGGAAAGTTTTAAAAATTGAAATACTCGCCTGACAGCAATATAAAAATGTTAAGGGGTCCCCCATAACAAGTATACTCTCTGATTTGGAATAATAAAGTTAGCTATTGGATAACTTTAAGAAACACCCTGTATACAGTGTGTCATTAAAACCTGTAACCAAACTTCATGAAATGGCTTATTGGGTCAAAATAAGCAAAAATTGTAATAAGAAGGTATGTCCTAACATACATACCCAGATATTCGCCATTTTGTTTATTACACTTAAAATGTTTTATTACAGTTGACGGTTATTACAGTTTCTACATCATGTAGAAACTTTATATTTAGCATGGACCTATATAGAATCAATATAAATCTCCACAGTAAAAATAATTTTTATAGTGGAGGTGGACATTAATGTTATTAATGTCCATGAAAAAATAAAGTTTCTACATCGATCTGTCACTAAAAAAAACTCATCAGTTAGGGCGAATAAGGGCCAGTTTCTCGAAGCAAGTTCAAACCTTTACCTAAGTTTAAACTAAATTGTCCATATGTTTAACAATGAATTACACTACTGTAAGCTTAGGTTAAACATTTTTTGAGAAACCAACCCTAAATGAGTCTTCACATTTTACACAGAAAAACTTCACATCCTGGACACTATCAACACATGTTTCTTTAAAGTAGATTTTACAGAGAATGATTTACCACACTGGTACCACTGATGAGGGAACTCGCCAGTGTAGGTCAACAAATGTTGTTTTAAATGAGATTGAGAGAAGAGAACGATTGAGATTGAAAGAGAATCTATCACATGCTGGACAATGATGAGGTCACTCAAACGTATGGGTTAACAAATGGTTCTTCAAAACACCTCGTACAGAGAAAGATTTATCACACTTTGAACACTAATGAGACGCCCACCATTATGAGTCAATAAAATGAATCTTCAGAAATCAATTTTCCAGGGAAGAATTCATCACATTCTGGACACTGATGAGGTCGCTCACCAGTGTGGGTCAATAAATAAGTCTTCAGAGTCGATATTCGATATATCAGAAACGGTTTTATTAAATTCTGGACAATGATGAGGTCTCTAAGGGTCAGTAAGAGTCAAAATATGTTTCTCCAAAGTAGATTTTTGAGAGAAGGGTTTATCACACTTTGGACACTAAAGAGGTCGCTCACCAGTATGGGTCAACACATGTCTCTTTAAATTGGATTTTAGAGAGAAGGATTTTTCACACTTTGGACACTGATGAGGTCGCTCACCAGTATGGGTCAACACATGGTTCTTCAAACCAGATTTAAGAGAGAAGGATTTATCACATGCTGGACACTGATGAGGTCGCTCACTAGTATGGGTCAACACATGGTTCTTCAAAGTAGATATTTGAGAGAAGGATTTATCACACTTTGGACACTGATGTGGTCGCTCACAAGTATGGGTCAACACATGAGTTTTCAAATGATCTTTTCGAGAAAAGGATTTATCACATGCTGGACACTGATGAGGTCGCTCACCAGTATGGGTCAACACATGGTTCTTCAAAGCAGATTTAAGAGAGAAGGATTTATCACATGCTGGACACTGATGAGGTCGCTCACTAGTATGGGTCAACACATGGTTCTTCAAAGTAGATATTTGAGAGGATTTATCACACTTTGGACACTGATGTGGTCGCTCACAAGTATGGGTCAACACATGAGTTTTCAAATGATCTTTTCGAGAAAAGGATTTATCACATGCTGGACACTGATGAGGTCGCTCACCAGTATGGGTCAACACATGGTTCTTCAAAGCAGATTTAAGAGAGAAGGATTTATCACATGCTGGACACTGATGAGGTCGCTCACTAGTATGGGTCAACACATGGTTCTTCAAAGTAGATATTTGAGAGAAGGATTTATCACACTTTGGACACTGATGAGGTCGCTCACAAGTATGGGTCAACACATGAGTTTTCAAATGATCTTTTCGAGAAAAGGATTTATCACATGCTGGACACTGATGAGGTCGCTCACCAGTGTGGGTCAACAAATGAGTTTTCAAATTACTTGTAACAGAGAAGGATTTAACACACACTGGACACTGATAAGGTCGCTCACCAGTATGGGTCAACACGTGTTTCTCCAAAGTAGATTTGTGAGAGAAGGATTTATCACACTTTGGACACTGATGAGGTCGCTCACCAGTATGGGTCAACAAATGAGTTTCCAAATTAATTTTTCGAGAAAAGACGTTATCACATGCGGGACACTGATGAGGTCGCTCACCAGTATGGGTCAACACATGGTTCTTCAAAGCAGATTTAAGAGAGAAGGATTTATCACATGCTGGACACTGATGAGGTCGCTCACTAGTATGGGTCAACACATGGTTCTTCAAAGTAGATATTTGAGAGAAGGATTTATCACACTTTTGACACTTATGAGGTCGCTCACCAGTATGGGTCAACACATGTTTCTTCAGATTCGATTTTTCAGAAAAGGTTTTATCACATACTGGACACTTGTGAGGTCCTTCACCAGTATAAGTCAATAAATGAGTGTTCAAAGTCGATTTTTCAAAAAAGGATTTGTCACATACTGGACACTGATGAGGTCGCTCACCAGTGTGGGACAACAAATGAGTTTTCAAACGATTTTTTTGAGGGAAGGATTTATTACACTTTTGACACTTATGGGGTCGCTCACCAGTATTGGTCAACACATGGTTCTTCAAAGCAGATTTAAGAGAGAAGGATTTATCACACTTTGGACCTTGATGAGGTCGCTTACCCATACGGGTCAACATAATGTCACTCTACCAACTTGTCTTAGGGTAATTTAAACACTGATGGGGTTGCACATAACTATGAGTTCATACATGATGGTTTCATTGTGTCATTATTACTGACATAATCATTTAATTATTTATGTTCATTTTCATTTATTATTTTTTTCAATTGTATCTGGTATCTTTACCTGTTTTCTTTGAAACTGAGAATTTATATTTCTGTTGGTAACATTAATTCTCTAATTTAGAGGTGAGTAATGTGTAAGCCTTCTTCTCAAAAATGTAACCTGTAAAAAATTAAAACAAACTAATAATAGGCAGGAAACAAGAATATTAATCAATGGAGATATAAGTAAATAAAGATTAATAGCTATTCAACCTTTAACAAAACTCTTATGGCATAAAAAATCTGATATCCTAGAAACCTAGAAAAATCTTTTCCATTTACAGTAAATAAATTAATATCTTTACTTGATCATTGTTAAAATCTTGTTATTACACAATTATCTTTTCAACTCAGTTTTGGCGTAATTCCCTATAGGGCATATTGGTGAATTTCCTCTTTAGAGAATACACTACTACAGTAGTAGTCATGGTGAGACCTAAGCCCAGGACCATGGTACTTTTTTGTTTTGAGGTCCCTAGAAGCAAAAAACACTATTCGTTCAAATCCATATACAGTGTGGTTAAAAAGTCCCGGAACGGTGAAATATATATTTAAAAAATTATAGATAAAGTAATGAGACTTGGTATAGTCTATCAATAATAGTCATAAATGTTTACTCTTTTTTGCTATTATAACCTTTTTATTCCCTAAATGTAATAACGGCCCACGACGATTCCATTCAATTCAATTAGTTTATTCCAAAAGAAAATACACACATTATATTACAAGCATTATATTTCTATAGCATCGATGAGTCCCCTAAAGACGAAAAGTCTGTGTATGGGGACCAGTCTGTAAACAGTTCTGCCGATGCTTTTTAAGAATAAAACACTGCACTTTTACTAATACAAATTTAAATGAAAATAAAAAATGTAAAAGGAAATGTAACATAAATGACTTAAACAACTTTTGACATTATTGCAAATAAACATAAAAATAAAAAAACGTCATCAACTTGCTGTGAAACAATAATTAATTACAGTGAAAAGAAACTACAGTGATAAAGGGGGGAAAATATATAAGCTGAAATAGTTAGTGTTTTTGGTTCGCTGAACTGCAGACTGCATTTCATGAGCTCAAGTGAGCAGATTAACATGCATAACTGGAAATCACGTGGGCCTCCGCGCTATCAGCACCTATTTCAAGAAGCCATTTATTTATTTCCCGCTTGTAGACAGTGAGACTGCACCCCTCCATCTCCAAAATATTTGTTGTGAAGTTGCGATAAAGTGTGTGTGAAATATAGTAGGAACAAGATAGTTCTGAACTGCGCCGTAGTCTTGGAGAAATGAGGACAAAATGTTGTCTATTCCTCATATTGTAGTTATGCTAAATATTCGAAAAGATACTGGTTTTTTTATGTGTGTTAAAAGAGTTGATGTAGATCTGTCTTACATTAAGCACTGGAAAATTTGAAAAGAGTTGGTTAGTAGGATATCCTTGGGTTTTATTTAGAAGTACTTTGATTATCGCTCGTTGGGTCACAGCTAGCGGCTCCAAAACAGCCGCTGTTGCCCCTTCCCATCCCAAGACTCCGTAATACAAGATCGATTGCATGAATTCGTAGTAAACAGTTTTGCAATGGCTCACAGAAAGCACCCTACCGAGCTGCGAAAAGGCATATAGCATCCTTCTAAGACACATACATCTGATGATGATTGATGTATTGAACGTACATTGATGTATTGGAACCCAGCACATTTTATGGTCCATAACTACACCCAAGTATTTATATTGTTCAACACGCTCAACAACACCACAGCCGCAGGCCGCCGTTCCCGGGCCACCGCAGGAGTGCATCATATCAGCATCCTCGACCAGACGGTCTTGGTCACTTCTAGAAAATATAGGCATGAACTTTGTTTTACTGACATTCACAGTGAGTGTATTATGGTCAAACCATCGCTTGATATCAGATAGGTCCGAGGATGCCTGATTATACACTGCATCCCAAGTCCTGTCTGCTGAGACCAAGGCCGTGTTGTCCACAAACAGATAATGTGAGCCCTGGATATTTAATTTGGAAACATTATTTACACAGATAAGAAATAATAGAGGGCCAAGCGTCGATCCCTGGACCACCCCATAATCTACAAATGCAGGATCGCTATGAATTTGATTTATCGTTACAAACTGTTTATGTGTTGAAATGAGACTGAATAAAAACACTGAATGAATTACCTGAAAGATTATAGGCTTTAATATACAAAAGAATTCAAATAAAGTTACATTACAAAACAGAATTATAAAAGTAAACAATCTAAAGAACAATTGAGAATTAATTTGATTAAAGTCAGCTGATTGAATAATATGTTTTATATAGAATGAGAAGGAAGATCATTTTATTACATTCTTCCCCTCCTAGCAAACATAATCTTTCAAAAAAGATGGAGCGCGTTTTTCTCGTGTACTTCTTCTTACGTAATCTGTATTTTTACTGGGGCGTTCTTCAGAATCATCAATTTCATGACAGTCTTTTCTTGAGTCATTTTCTTGAGAGTTTGGTTCACTATCCTATTTCTTATTTTGATCATTCTCCGATGAATGCAAAAATGTTTCATTTGATTGTATAACTTCACCTGCTGGTGCTAGGTGTCTGGAACTCACTGTTGTTTCTCTCCCATCTGCAAATCGTATGTGGGAATATTCAGGATTTCCTTCAAGAAGTGTTACTTCTTCAACAATAGGTTCGTACTTTGAGTACCTTACTGGTCGCTTCATAAGAACAGGACCGGGATTCATAAGCCACGAAGGAGTGGTCTTCCCATTACTAGATCTTCGAGAAAAGAGAAACAGTCTCTCATGAGGTGTAGCATTTGTGGATGTGCATAGAAGTGAACGAACTGAGTGTAGAGCTTCTTGGTAAACTTTTTCCCAGTCGGAAAGGGGAAGATTTTTGCTTCTCAGGGCTAACTCAATTGTTTTCCAAACGACACCAACATATCTCTCAGCTTGGCCGTTCCCTTGCGGGTTATATGCTGTAGTGCGACTAGTAGCGACTCCTAAACTAAATAAAAATGACTTCAGTTCCTGAGACATAAAGCTTGTTCCTCGGTCAGAATGTAAGTATGCAGGTAAGCCAAACATCGAGAAAAGTTCTTTGAGTTTAAGAATCACAGTGCTAGCAGTCATGTCTGGGGTAGGAAAGGCAAATGGGAATCGCGAATATTCGTCGACTACAATCAAAAGATAACGATTATTAGAGGAGGATGGTAGTGGTCCTTTGAAATCCATGTTAAGCCTCTCAAACGGTTGTGTAGCTTTGATAAGCTGACCAGTATGCCTATGAAACCGTGGCTTAACTTCCGAGCAAACCCTACAAGAAGAGGTAACTTTTCTAATCTCTTCAAGTGAATAAGCGAGATTTTTACTTCGAGTCCAGTGATACATTTTTGATTCTCCTGGATGACATAGATTTTCATGCAATGTTCTAAGTTCCGTCAAGTTTCCTTCTAAAGATGAACAGATTCTCGACAACGCATCTGCAGCTCTATTTTCTTTTCCAGCTCTGTAAATGATCTCATATTTGTAACAAGACAACTCGATTCTCCATCTCATAATTTTATCGTTCTTGATTTTACTAGAGTGACGGTCGCTAAACATGAAGGCAACTGAGCGTTGGTCGGTTATCAGGCGAAAGTGTCTGCCAATAAGATAATGTTTCCATTTTCTTAGCGCCTCCAAAATTGCATAAGCTTCTTTTTCGACCGATGAATGTTTTTGTTCTGAATCGGTTAAGGTCCTCGAGAAAAACGCCACTGGACGACCGCCCACTGTCAAAGCTGCTCCTATCGCCTGATCCGACGCATCAGTTTCTACTGTTAAAGTTCCTTCATCATCAATTGTAGAAACTACAGCATTTAAGATATCGAGCTTTAACTGACTGAATACATTTCTTGCTTCTTCAGATAAAGGAAATGAGCTCTTGTTTAGACAACGTACTTTTTCAGAGAATTTCGGAATGAATTGAGAGTAATGCGAAAACATTCCAAGAGCTCTGCGAAGAGAATTTGTATTGCAAGGAACTGGCAGATCACGCAGAGGCTGTAAACGTTCGGGATCTGGTCTAATAGATTTGTGGCTGATTACAAACCCTAAAAGATGAATAGTTGTTGTTGAAAAATTACATTTCTTTTCGTTCAATGTAAGATTGTATTTGGCAACAGCTTTCATGAAATTTTCCAAGTTCTTATCATGTTCAGACTGATCACGACCACAAACTGTAATATCATCCAAATAAACTTGGACACCTTCAAGATTTTCAGAAGTGATGATGTTGGTCAGAGAACGTTGGAATACGGGAACGCCATTTCTTACTCCGAAAGGAACACGAGTGAATTGATACAGCTTTCCGCATGCCTCAAATGCGGTATAAGGTTTATCCTTTTCTTTTATTGGGATTTGATGGTACGCACTTTTTAGATCAATTGAACTGTACACCCGATAAGTGGCTACCTTATTTACAATATCTTCAATTCTGGGAAGGGGAAATGCATCAAGTTCTGTAAAACGATTTATGGTTTGCGAATAATCCACAACCATGCGTCTTTTATGGTTATCAGATGAAACTACTAGGACTTGCGCTCTCCAGGGAGATTTACTTTCTTCGATAATTCCCTCTTTTAGTAAAGTTTGAATTTCCCCATCAATGAATTTTGTATCAGAAACTGAATGTCTACGAGATTTAGTCGAGATAGGTTTGCAATCTGGTGAGAGATTAGTGAATAATTCTACCGGCTCTACTTTAGCTACAGCAACGCTACAAATGTTAAGGGGAACTTCGTTTCCTCCAAACTGAACTTGTACACTTGAATGACGCTTCAGAATATCGTGACCGAGAATGACATCAGAACATAAATTTGTAAGAACACTTAGTTTTACCTTCTTATAAGTATGATTTTGGAGTTTTAAATCAACTTCACAATACCCTTTTATGGATGAGCGCAAAGTAGTAGAGGCCATAGACACCTCTTCCTCTTTGCATGGAATCACAGGGAGCTTAAACTCATAAGCTGAACTTTCATTTATAAAACTTCCTGAACTTCCCGTATCTATCAAGGCAAATGCATGTAAGCCATTTATGGTTAACGGAACTACAGCTTTACTTAGACTGGAAGGTACTGAAGCAATACAGTTTGATTGAATATTTGGAGTATCTGACTTAAAAGATTGTTTTTTCTGTTTTCTACATACCTTCTGGTAATGGCCTTTAGTGCCACAACCTCTACATGTAGCTTCCCTCGCAGGACACACAGCTCTGTTGTGTTTTCGGAATCCACAGAAATAACATGTTTGACTGACTGAAGAAACGACAGCATCCTGAGAAGTAGCCTGTTGTGTTTCCAGAACGATGTCATTGGATGGTTGACTTACACAGTCCTTAACATTACTCGTAGAATTTACTACTGGATTAGAAAGCCCCAATACATACTGTTGAGATTGGTGTTGCGCGAGTTCAAGAGCCCTTGCTTGAGAGACAGCTTGATCTAACGTTAAAGTAAGGTTTTCTAATAACCTTTGTCGAATATGTGGAGATAACAAGCCATCTATAAACGCATCTCTTATATATTCATTTCTGTTTACCTCTGCACTTACAGCTTTAAAATTACAATCCTTTGATAAACGTTTCAGCGACTCCAAATAAGAATCTATATTTTCTCCAGATTCTTGTCTTCTTGTTTTGAGTTTGAATCGTGCAAAGATTTCATTGACTGGTTTAACATAGAGTTTCTTTAAGACATTAATTGCGTCTTCAAAGGTGTCACAATCAGAAATATATTCGTAAACAGAGGGTGAAATAAAATTGGCTAAAACTTTAAGTTTGTTTTCTTCACTTACATCAGAAGATGCGATACAGTTTTCAAAGGTTTTGTACCAATGGTTCCACTCTTGGCATGCATTTGTGTCATTAGGACTAAGACTGAATCTCTCTGGTTTGAGTAAGCGATGCATTTTAATTCATTTTGTATATTAAATTGAAATGAGACTGAATAAAAACACTGAATGAATTACCTGAAAGATTATAGGCTTTAATATACAAAAGAATTCAAATAAAGTTACATTAAAAAACAGAATTATAAAAGTAAACAATCTAAAGAACAATTGAGAATTAATTTGATTAAAGTCAGCTGATATGAATAATATGTTTTATATAGAATGAGAAGGAAGATCATTTTATTACATGTGTGAAGAAAGCTTTTGAACTACTCCAGAGATTTATTTTAATGCCAAAAAGTTCTAATTTTAAAATGAGTTTATGCCTATCGACTAAATCAAAAGCCTTAGCCAAGTCGAGGTAGGTAATCAATACTTTATTTGATTACAGAACTGATTCTATAGTTAGATTAAATTGCTCAATAGACGTTTCAAGTGAGTTTGAATTAATCACAAGACCCCATTTTGGTTAAATAACTTTCCCTTTACCTTTAACCATTCAATCTTTTTTGTCTCAGACGGTACTTTATGATCAGGTTTTTTAAGGTTAAATGATATTTCAGTAAAAACTGGGTAATGATCTGTTATTGACGTTTTAACGACAGCTGAGTACAAATGGGAGTGACTTTGAGATTTTACGAAAATGTGATCAATACAGCTTTGACTATTTAGGCGTGTGAATTTATCAGTGAATGTAATAAATCCAAGCTCATGAGATCAAGGTAATGCTCTTTAGTTGAGTTAGATTGACTCAACTGAAAGAAAGTTGATTCTTCTTTCTTTTTCCGGAGAGAAAAACTTAGTTTGCAACCCATTAACAAAATCAATTAAACTCGTACTTGGACTTCTATAGACAGCAATTATCTCAAAATTATTTCCGGCCCAGTGAAACGACAACAATGACGAGTTGAAGTTTCAACTCTACCTATCAACAGCTGATTAGCGGTCACCGATATTGATGAGTTAACGTACACCACCACTCCATCGTTTTGGTTCAAACTGTTTTGTGTTTGAAATATATTGTTCCAATGGACATGTATTAAATCACTGCTGCTATTCAACCACGCCCCACCTAAAACTATAAAATGAATTTTAATAATATAACAAGAGGTTAAAATACCTGAATTGCCGTGTAATCCTAAGTCGTCATGTTGGCGACCGGTTTCGGTACTAACAGAGTACCATTATCAAGCCTAATGGACGTGAATTTTCACTCTTCTGAGGTCGTCATGAGTCTTGAAAACACATAGCACAAAACACTAACACATTTAACACAAACACGTACACGATAAAATGCATGGCCATACAACTATTTAGCCGCGCCGCTAAATAGTTGTATGGCCATGCATTTTATCGTGTACGTGTTTGTGTTAAATGTGTTAGTGTTTTGTGCTATGTGTTTTCAAGACTCATGACGACCTCAGAAGAGTGAAAATTCACGTCCATTAGGCTTGATAATGGTACTCTGTTAGTACCGAAACCGGTCGCCAACATGACGACTTAGGATTACACGGCAATTCAGGTATTTTAACCTCTTGTTATATTATAATTGTACGTAATCCGGAGGCAACACTCAAAATGAATTTAAATTCCCGTCGATTCTAAAAACACTAAAAACTCATCAATATTTTTTTCATAGCTTCTTAGATTTATGTGAATCACTTTCAGTCCAGCTATTTCATTCTTTTTATTTACATACATCTTTATATCATTAATATAATCAAAAATTGCACAGCTAGTTGGAGGTTCATTGTTATCAAATGGGAAGAATGCCATAAAAACCCTGAGTGCCTGCCATCCAGCAGCTAATTTATAGTGTGCTATGTCACTTTAGCCAATTAATCAAATAATTTACTTATTTCTTAATAGCCAATTAATCAAATAATTTGCTTTTTTCTTAACTTATCACCTTAGCGCTTTGTTAGCTTAAAATATATTTTTTCGAGAAATGTAAATAATAATAATGTCATTAAGTAACAACTATAAAGAATTGAATCAAAGATATAATGTAAAGTGAGAATTTTACACACACACATACATACACAACCATACACACATACATATATTGTCATCTACAAGTTTTAATTTTTTTAAATTACTTTTTAGACCAAGAAAAAACAGATTTCTGGTATTGACATTTGTTGATTCTCAGGAAAACATAGATTAGATAATAAAAAAAAACTTTACTAACTATTTTACAATAATGTGTGCAAAACACATCAATGTTCAGAACTCAGAACTAAGATGTCATGAATTGAATAACTTACATACAGCTTCTCTATTAAAATATTTGAAACAATAATTATTTTAGTAATTTCCACAGTTAAAAGTTGCATGTTTAAGCATAAACTAAACATAAATATCTTACCCGAACTAAAGCAATTTCGCCAAAAAATGAATCACTTTTTATTAATTGGAAAATAAACAATACCTCCAAAAGCAACGTAATAAACATTGAGATAACGATAATCCTTTAGCTTTTAATCTCGCGTTTTGACCTAATTTTATGTTGGAAAATATACACAATATGAAAATCATTAATTTATTTGCAAATTATCTTGGGAAAAATGAAATATTTTATTCTCAAACTTTTTTTATAAAGGGACAAATTACTGAACATTTTGCTTTTGTTTCAATCTAATTAGTAAGATGTTGTTTGAAATGAATTTAATCATACATAAATAAGCCTTTAATAGAATGAAAACTACTGTAGACTTTTAAGATTCAAATATAATCCAACTAAGGTGAGAAGAAAAAACATATATGATGGCTTATGTTACTGTTCTGTGGTTCATAACACCAATCTGAGGGATGGTCACACCGTGGGGTCGGGGCCAGTGTCGGGGCGGGCTGCGGCGCCGTCGACGGCTGCTTGGCGCTGATCTATGTTGTAGCTGCGGATGCTGAATCGGTGGTCCCAGCCGGGGTAGTGGCTGATGGTGAGGCTTGGTCGCCGTTCTGCTTCGACTTGAGGTGGTTTACTAACCGCTCCAGCTCCTCCAAGTCCTTGACTCTTATGGTATTGCTGTTAGGGCGCAACTTTACCAGGACACGACCGTCTTTGACCCAGGCGTATGCCAACTTTTCTTGCTAGACCAGCTCCCTGCCTCTGTTGAAAAAGTCTCTCGTTTGGCCGCTAGGTGCTCATTGAAATATATTATGGTTTCAGGGAAGCTCCTGTGTATCTCCTTGGCTTTGAGGATGCCTTTATCCTTCCTGGCGGCCATCCAGTCAGCCCTAATCGTTCGGGTGGCAAATTTAACAACAATGACAGGTGGGCGTCCTCCGATTGTGCGAGTGGGTAGCCTATGAGATGCGGAAAGGTCATATCGCTTGAAACCTACATTAATACATTTATTTAGATATGTTTTCCAAGAGCATGAAGGTGTTTTCGCTCGCTGTGAGAGGAACACTCATAATGATAAAGGACAAAGTCAAATTCAGGGCCAATATCGATTCCCTCCTTCATAAAATTAATAATAATGAATATTTTAGTATAGAAATTTGCTGTCATTATAATGCTGTCCACAAGCGAATATTGCTGTAACTCATTAATTTCAATTTTTAAGTCTTTAATTGGTTTAAAGTTTACTCTAAATCTGATAGTTTAGGATATGCCAATGGGGGCACAGTTAAGTTGTTCACCCTGTATACAGAAGTAAACCCAGGGCCGCCACTAGTGAGTTGGGGGCCTGGGGCAAAATGTCGCAAGCTCAGGTTTTAATTAAATTAATATAGTTTTATTCACTTTTTACTAACTGATACTTTGATTGTTTTATCATAGGGTGACAATGTGATTATTATAATTTTTGGAGCTACTAAGGGGGTCTGGAGTATATCTTATACTGATGAACACAATCGGCTTTTGACGCAAGCATTCGACGACGACGCGGACGATGATGGTGGGCCCCGGCCCCCGGGAATGCAGTCACTAAACATAACTAAACCTAGAAAAACATAATATTTCTAGTAATGTGTTTACACTGGTTTTAAAAGAGATCTCTTTATTTGATTTTTAGTTGCTGACCAAACATCAATCTGTTAAGCGTTAGAAAATAGTGTTTATAATAATGCACTTAGGATTTATTAAATTTTTTGTATAATTAGTACAAGTTTCTATAACATAATTTTATTTTTTACATATAACTTTTGCAAGTTTCTTTTGAGTAGGATGCTTTATAGTCATTTTTGTCTGCCTGGCGTAGTAACATTAAGTCATATTTATGTATGTCTCCTTATTTTTTGTTGAGGGTAGGGCCCATGCGGGGCCCCTGTCATTCGGGGCCTGGGGGAGAATACCCCCTTTGCCCCCCCCCTGGTGGCGGCCCTGAGTAGTGATGTGCGATACGTATCGTATCGGAATATCGCGATACGCAGAGGGGCGATACGATATTTTGAAAAACGATACGTATCGTATCGCCAAAAACGATATTCGGTTTTATATCGGCACATAGAAAAACGATACTTTTTCCCGCGATATTGTTTTTTTTTCACCATGCAACCACAATATCTAAAAGAAAATGGATTTAGCTGCATCAAATTACTTATTTGACCATTAAATAAACAGAACTTCATAATATCCTATCTTGCAACTTAAATTGCACAATCCCTTGGAGGAGATAAAACAAGTTTTTCAAGTAGTCTAAGATTTTACAGGTACGACACGGTCAGTATATGAATGAGCATGACAATAAACAATAATTTTATTTGTTGAGTACTTATTATTAACATTAATGATGTTTACCTACAACTTTTTATTCTGTTTCATTACAATAATAGCAAATTACTATATAAAATCAATGGCAAAACCTATTTTTAACTGCTTTGTAGAAAATGATACGATACGTATCGTTTAAGCGATATTTTGGCCGATACGATACGCGTATCGCGATACACGGGACCGATACGATACGGCCGATACGATATAAGGCCCCGATACGTATCGTATCGCCGTATCGCGATACACGGCCGTATCGCACATCACTAGCCCTGAGTAAACCGCAACCATTTCATCTATGCCGCAACAGTCAACTCCTGATATTTGACATCAACTCTTACCTTTCTGTTGATGAGGTTCCAGCCATTGTCAAATGGTGAACCCTTCTTGTCCATGCGATCCTCTTTCAAGTAGCCTATTTGTATGGCCTAAAAAAATTTAATTATCTATATTATCTATATCTATAAAAGAGGAAGTATGTATATATATTTATGCCTGTTGCCTATAGAATCCGAAACCGCTAAACAGATTGGAATGAAACTTTCAGGCATTAGTAAGCATTATTCGAGGATGGTTTGTGTGAAGTTTGCAAATCAGTCCAAAGGGCTCTGACCCAGAGGGCATACAATGGTGCAGTGTCAGGTTTTAGAAATTTAGTGTTTACAAGATTAACTGCTGTAGTTAAAAAAATGAAAGTTTCATTCAAGCATATGCTTATAATCATAGAAGTAACCAGGTGTGAAGTATAATGTTGATGTTTGTGTTGTCTTTGGGTCTCCGCCCCACAGAAGCTCACAATTACTCTAAAAGCCTACACGTGTTGAAATTTGAAATGGACGATTCTCTTTGTTCATAGGTACTCTCACTAAGAAACCGTTTTGAAAATATAGTTTTTTAAACACTTTAGGGCTCCGCCCCTCTGGACATAAAAATGACTTTAGGACCTCCGGAGCTGAAATTTGACATGGACAATTCTCTTTGCTCATAGGTACTCACTAGGAAACGGTTTTGCAAATATAGTTTTTTAAGCTCTATAGGGCTCCACCACAATGGACTTCAAAATTACTTTAGGGACACTGGGGTTGAAATTTGATGGATGATCCTCTTTGCTCATAGGTGCTCACTCAGAAACTGTTTTGCAAATATAGTTTTTGAAATTTTTAGGGCTGAAATGGACTTAAAATTACTTTAGGGCCACCAGGGTGGAAATTTAACATGGAAGTGCTTCTTTCCTCATAGGTGCTTACTAAGAAACCGTTTTCACATATAGTTTTAAGCACATTAGGGCTCCACCCCACTGGACTTCAGAATTACTTTGGGACCTCCAAGGTTGAAATTGGACATGGACGATTCTCTTTGCTCATAGGTACTCACTAGGAAACGGTGTTCCAAATATAGTTTTTTAATATCCTTAGGGCTCCGCCCCTCTGGACATAAAAATTACTTTAGGACCTCCAAAGCTGCAATTTGACATGGACGATTCTCTTTGCTCATAGGTACTCACTAGGAAACGGTTTTGCAGATATAGTTTTTTAAGCTCTATAGGGCTCCACCCCACTGGACTTCAAAATCACTTTAGGGAGTCCGGGGTTGAAATTTGACATGGACATGCCCAGGGGTGGACTGACACTAGGAAAGAGGCGGTGGAATGGGTACCGGAGGGGCGCCATGTATATATATATATATATATATATATATATATATATATATATAATATATCTTTATTATATACACAATAATATGAATGCCATATATATATATATATATATATATATATATATATATATAGCGATAAAAATTGTAACCTTACAATATTAAAGAGTTTAGAGTTTAATTACTTGAAAATGACATAGTTGAAACATGTGACAAAAAAACAAAACAAAACAAAATATGGATACTTTGATCTTTATTTCTAATGATTATAATAACAGAATCCCTTATAATTTAAACAATTTACAATGTATCTATAGAAGTATATTACTGTAGTTCGTAAAATACAGTAAATAAAACCAGTGTTAACACAGTAACTTCTTAATTTCAATAAACATTATAAACTGATATTAAAAATCAAACTAATGAAAGTAAAAATAGCTTTACAATAAGCATTTGAAGGCTTTGTAGGCAAATATTAAACTTGAAAGCAGTAGTTTTTTATCTTTATCAAAACCAAAATATTTTATTTACATTACTGTTTGTTTATATTGCTGCCCATAAAAGTTGAGTTAACATACCAACAGTTTATACGTGAAGAAGTCTTCGTAAGGCTTCTTTCAGATCAGCGCGGTCCGGCGTCGTACCGGACCGGACGAAAATTTTTTGACTGTTGATCCTAATGGGAGCGTTCATACTAGTGCGGCAGCGGCCGGACGAACCACGGTGGACGTCCGGCGCCGGAAGACTGCCGGAAAGCAAAAACGTACCGTCCGTCGCCGCACCGGTCCGTACATTGTTTCGTACATTAAATTTTAACGACGCGTTCACATCAGTGCGTTCCGGCAGGGTTTTCGCCGGACGTAAATAGAATATTTTTCACTCTCTATCTCTCAGTGGTTGACTAGTGTTGGTTCTACAGTTTTCTTGTTGAACTGTAGTTTTTAATAAGCACTGTGTACGACATGGAGGAATGAATTGACATCAAGCACTTGATAAGTTTGGTCAACCAGAGGCCAGTGTTGTGGGAGAAATCCTTAAAAGAACACCATAACCGTGTTTTTGTAACGGAAGCATGGGGAGATGTGTTTTTATTATAACACAACCCGGAAGCATAATTGTTTTCATATATAGCCAGTTTTTTAAAACCTGATCCTTCTAGGGAGAGATGGTGGCGGGGGTTCGTTTATACTCGCTAATGTCCAATTGGCTGGAGCCCTTTGTTTTTATTTATTTATTTATTTTAATTCACTGCTTTATACCAGCCGGTAATTTTACATCACAACATATTGTGTATAAGTTTTACAATATTATTAGAGAAGTTGTTTTTTAATCAGTTTACTTTAGAACTGTTACTTTTAACAAGGCATAGGTTTGGCTTAAAAATATAACAGCTGACTAGGAGTTACTGAAAACATTATAACTGATTTAAAACGTTACTTAAGGAAATCTGATACTCGAACATGTTTGTCACGAGTTTTAATTTTTTGTTTACAGTTTAAATCACTCCCCCACTCCAATATTCTTAAGAAGAATCAGGTAAAAAAAAAGTACCTGTATCCTACAGCATTTTGCTACGTGCCCTTTATTGAGTGATGGCTATTAATTTAAAATTTCAATTGGATATGATTTAATTATTGAAAACCAACTTTTTGCCTGGGGTTTATCACACAATAAAGGTCACTAACATAATAACCCTGCTAGCCCAACTCAGAGCTTTTAATTACTGGAACTTATATATTTTAAGTGTAATTTGCGTTTAACTAATTAAATTGAATCTCACCCAGGCGCCAGAGAGTTTTTGGTTTACTCACAACATGGATATTATTAAGTTATTTCACCACTGACCAACATCAAGGACATTAAACAACACAAATAATTGAACAAAACTTACATTTATTTACAACATGAAAACCAAGTTAGACTACCTAATCTAATAATACATTGCCCTACTTAAATTTCTATAAATAAATCAGTAATTAGACCATTTGGCTTACTATAAGTCGAGAGCTCTCAGATATGTTTTAATTTATTTTAAAAGTTAGAATCAGTGATCAGTACTTCCCCAAAATTTAGTCCTAGGCTAGTACAAGTTTTATAAATAAATGATATTTAAATTAAACACGTAATTAAGTCTTATCTTTCCATTTTTGCGTTGAGTTGCTCCTACGAAGAGTGAAGTTGGTTCTCGACGAGTTCCTCCATCGAATTACCGCTGCAAGATAGGGCTGCCGGCGGGTTGCTCCCACGTAGTACCAAATTAGGTTAGTAAAGTTCGCTCAAACGATGAATTGGAAATGGCGTCCTCGAAGTCTACTCCAGATGTTGATGGCGGCGTTCACAGGCGGTTCGTTGCACATGAAGCGTGTAGCATCTCACCAGTCTTTCCTCGATCAGTAGTTTTGGAGATCGAAATTACCACACGGATTATGGGAAACACTGTATTGCAATTCCCATACACTGATTTGCTATGGGAAAAAACTCAACTATTACAAGTATAGAGGGTGAAGTGTCCTCTCTGAGAGCTTGGCGTCAACTGAACTGATTGGAGATCGAAGTGAACTGCTTGAGAGCTGGAGATGAACTCACTTCCTATCCTTCTACCACCCGGTATTTATTAACTTCCTAACACGCCAGTGCAACCGGTAGGCTAGGTATATTTTCATGCTTGCCGGTCAACATAACTTTTGTTTGATAAGCCAAAGTTAACTATTGCTAAACCGGTGGAAACAACCAATCATGAGACCAGACGGTTGGATGAACCGTTTAGGATCGTTAATACATGTGCTTGCCGGTTAACATAACTGTTATTTGATAAGCCAAACTTAACTATTGTTAAACCGGTGGAAACAACCAATCATGAGACCAGACGGTTGGATGAACCGCTTAGGAGCATTAATACATGTGCTCGCCGGTTAACACTAATTTCTTAACACGATAGGTTTGGATCCAGAATGACTTGTGAAATCCGTATTGCAGGTGATCCTAGCCTCTCACAGGGCTTCAACTTCCGGTTTTTCGAACAACCATGCTAGAGGCTATCTGACGTCATCTGGTCCCGTCACAATTTGTTGGTCGAAATCGAGCAATTTATTTTGATACATTACGAAAATTACATATAGTACTAAATCAAAGACATCCCACCAATCCAATATTGTAGGTAAGACATTTATTTTCATGCTTCGACAGTTTTGTTTAACGTAAAATTCTCAGAGACAATAGAGTTTTTGCAACATACAGTAAATCTTACGGTAAAAGCTAAACGCTATTTTTAAGTTGGCAAATTTTCGTATATTACGTTACACAGGATATTTCAACTGTATTATTAGTGCTTAATGGTTCCTATTGACCACTTTTCAACGAACTTTCGTAGCTTTAAGCATCAAAAGTACCCAAATCCACCATTAATTACATAGCGTTTGGCGTTTACCGTATTCATTTACCGTGTGTGCAAAAACTCTGGAATGGTTGTGAATTTTTTCATGTTATTCTTAGGTATTGAAAACAAAAACTAACTTTCTACCGTTACCATCTTCTAAACCATTAAGAATATCAAATTTATAATTTTTCTAAAAATTAAATTATAAAAAAGATATAAAAATGGGGATTTGTATTTAAAATTTGAATAATATTGGCCTGGAAATCGCCGGATTCGGCCGCTTTGATATGAAAGGGCCCTCCGGTCGCCGCCGCACGTCCGGTCCGGTGCGGCGCCGGACCGCACTGATCTGAAAGAAGCCTAATTGTTCACTCTTCTCACTCAGCTTGTCGATTCTCTAATAATTATTGATCTTGACAAGAATATCTCCTTCCATGTTCATGAGAAATAAGGTCTGAAGGTGTTCATCAGTGAATCGTGAGCGAACGAAGCCTTGTTTTGATATATTTTAATTTTGCAAAGGACCGTTCACATGACACTTGGGTAGTTGGTAATGTCAAGAGATATACTTAAAAAAGACTTTAAAAAAGTTCGTTTACAGCCCTGAAAACAAAAACATTGTACTCAAGAAAGACGTCGAATGCACACTTGAAGCAAGTATTGCATTTTTACCACTTTTACACTGAATATACTGCAAATCGTTTGGGTCTCTTTATTCCTCATCATTTAAGTTGGAAACTAATTCTTCTTCCGAGAGCTCACCTTCAAAATCATAGGTTGGTTCTGTTGTGTTTACCGGCTTCGACAACTGGTGATGACACGGTTTTTAAAATATACTAATTCCTCCTCCAGTTTCCCCTCCTCGCAATCGGTAACTAATTCTATTATCCTTTGAAAGCTAGAAGAGTTAATGTCAATGCTGTTAAACCGCTTGGGATCAAAATATTTTAAATCTAAGCATAGACTTTGTTTTGCTGAAAACTTTTCGTTCATACATTTGACAGCTTGATCTATAACACAGTTAAAAACGGTTACTTCAAATCGGCGATTGCTGTCGTCAATTAGGCCGTCTCCTGATGAAGTTTCCCCCGGCATTTTCTTCTTCTTCCTACTCTCACCCCAGGCAGTTTTTTTTTCTATGATGATTTCTTCCATAATTGGAACTGTACCTGACAAGTGTTCGATTTTGTTCGTTATTTCAGTAACGAAGACCTCTGCAGCTTTGAAGACATCGGCAAACTTTGACCTAGCACCTTTTAAATCCTAAAGGCGCCTTTTTCATAAGTGCAGCTTACTAGCCTCAATGCTTGAACATAGTCAAGATCCTTGGTTTGCAGGTAATCTGTAAGTGGAGTGGTGTGCTAAAAAATCATCAGGAAAGTCATTGCAACGAAGATTGCCTGGAAACTGCATAGTTTCTGCAAAATGCAAATAGCCTACAGCATCGTTCCTAACCTGTTAAAATTGTCGATTTATTAAAATAATGGATTACAAGAGTCGTTTTAATACGCGTATTTATATTCAAAATTGTACATATTCCAGAATAAATACAAATATGCACTTTGTGTAAGGTTTAACAAAATCACCCCCCTGGGATTGACCTTTACCAATCTTTACGTCGTACGTCGCAATGGTCGCGCCCAGGCTGACAGCTGTTTCGACGCACAGGTAAGCCAACTATGTCGAGTCATTGCTACACGAAAGAGTTCCCAGTTGGAGCAATTTATCAAAGTTGAACATTCAATTTATATGCAGATAAAAGTATTATGTTCAAGTCATGAAGTGCAAACACATATTAATCGTTTTAGGACAAATAAAAATTCACAAACATTGAACTTTCAAAAAATATTTTACAATACCGGTACCTTATGATGGAAAAATCTCGTCCTAGGGGCGCCGGGGCGCCTTGATGGGGAGGGCGCACCGGGAATTTTCCCGGTGTCCCGGTGGCTCAGTCCACCCCTGGACATGCCTCTTTGTTCATAGGTACTCACTAGGAAACGGTTTTCCAAATATAGTTTTTTAATCTCCTTAGGGCTCCGCCCCACTGGATTTTAAATTATTTTAGGGCCACCAGTGTTGAAATTTTACTTGGACGTGCCTCTTTGCTCATAATAGTTTTTTAAGCACTTGAGGGCTCCGCCCCACTAGACTTCAAAATTACTTTAGGGCCACCGGGGTTGAAATGTGATGGATGATTCTCTTTGTTCATAGGTGCTCACTAAGAAACGGGTTTGAAAATATAGTTTTTTTAAGCTTTTTAGGGCTCCGCCCTAATGGACTTAAAATACTTTAGGGCCACCAGGGTTGAAATTTAACATGGACGTGCTTCTTCGCTCATAGGTGCTTACTAAGAAACTGTTTTCAGATATAGTTTTTAAGCACTTTTGGGCTCCGCCCCAATGGACTTCAGATTTACTTTAGGACCTCCGAGGTTGAAATTTGACATGGACGATTCTCTTTGCTCATAGGTACTCACTAGGAAACGGTTTTGCAAATATAGTTTTTTAAGCTCCTTAGGGCTCCGCCTCACTGGATTTTAAATTATTTTAGGGCCACCAGTGTTGAAATTTTACTTGGACATGCCTCTTTGCTCATAATAGTTTTTTAAGCACTTTTGGGCTGCGCTCCACTGGACTTGAAAATTAATTTAGGGCCTCTTTGCTCATAGGTGCTCTGTGTTTGCAATTACGATCAATACTCTATAAAACAAACTTTGACTATTCTGGGTTTAAATTTGCAAAATGCCTGTTTATCCTTTTTCCTTACAATAATATTAATATATTTTCTTTCTATTCCATTGACATTTTTATATTTAAAAAACTATTAAAATAGCTTTATTTATGTAAACAACTTAATTTGAGCGCAGCAACGCGCGCCGGGTAACTGCTAGTATTTTACTAAAATGTTAATGCAAGGTTATACGCAGTAAAATAATCTAAGCTATCTTGATTATTTTCAACTTAAAGTTAAGAAAATATAGTTTATTTCAGGTAAATTAACCTGGTGAGTCAAAGGAATATTTTGTACAAAATGAATTTAATTTACTATTTAAGGCCCGTTACACAAATATCTCCTTGGCACTGAAGTGACCTAAGTTCCCACTCTATAGCATTACTTCATTTTTGTATGGCACTTGAGCATATAAAACAACGCCTATGAACAACTTTTTCTACCTATGAATCATTTTTATGTTATGATTGATCAATGGCAATAAAGATTCTGAATCTGATTCCTTTTCAGGCAGTTATAGAACTGTACAACCAGTCAAATCTATATAGTCATTTTACTCGGTTTGAAACTACTCGTGTTAGTTACAAAGTTGTTAGTGCTCTCAAAAGCAGCAGTTTTTCCAACAACCAAAGACGACTATTGGCACCGACAGTTGACAATATACACTAACGTGAGTAGACATTTCATCCAATATATTTCGTTTGATACTGAAATTGGAAGGTTCGTGTACGCCATGTCAGATCGTTGTGATCGATGTAATTATTCAGTTGGAATTTATTGTGCTGTA
>CM061537.1:27464792-27596593 GCA_030545055.2 Neoaliturus tenellus | reverse complement strand
AACTACACCCAAGTACTTATATTGTTCAACACGCTCAACAACACCACAGCCGCAGACCGCCGTTCCCGGGCCACCGCAGGAGTGCATCATCAGCATCCTCGACCACAGGGCAAGACCCTGTGGTCTGGTCACTTCTAGAAAATATAGGCATGAACTTTGTTTTACTGACATTCACAGTGAGTCTATTATGGTCAAACCATCGCTTGATATCAGATAGGTCCGAGGATGCCTGGTTATACGCTGCATCCCAAGTCCTGTCTGCTGAGACCAAGGCCGTGTCGTCCGCAAACATGAAATGTGAGCCCTGGATATTTAATTTGGAAACATTACTTACATAGAAAAGAAATAATAGAGGGCCAAGCGTCGATCCCTGGACCGCCACATAATCTACAAATGCAGGATTGTTATGAATTTGATTTATCGTCACAAACTGTTTATGTGTGGAAGCTCCTGTTTATGTGATACAGGAAAGCTCCTGTGTATCTCTTTGGCTTTGAGGATGCCTTTATCCTTCCTGGCGGCCATCCAGTCAGCCTTCATCGTTCGGGTGGTAAATTTAACAACAATGGCAGCATTGGCGGATCCAGGGAGGGGCGGAAGGGGCGATCGCCCCCCCCCCTCCCCCCGAAAGGAAACTTTTCAGGCAGTTTTACCTGGCCCATTTTATATCTTTCCATAACACTTATGAAATATTAAACATTGTATTTCCATAGAAAAAATAAACAGATTTTAAATGCATTTTAAAGGTTGTTTAATTCATTTATAACACTAATATCAAAGTATGAAGGCATTGGCGGATCCAGGGAGGGGTGGAAGGGGCGATCGCCCCCCCCCCCCTAAGGAAACTTTTTGGGCAGTTTTACCTGGCCCATTTTATATCTTTCCATAGCACTTTCGAAATATTAAACATGTATTTCAATAGAAAAAATAAACAAATTTTAAATGCATTTTAAAGGTTGTTTAATTCATTTATAACACTAATATCAAAGTATGAAGGTTTTGCGCAATCTGCGTCTCCGTTGCAATCATTCTAAGGCTGCATGTATACCAGGCGAAGCCGAACTGTCGAGAATGTCGATTAGCGCGCGGCGCAATGTTGGCGAGCCCGAAGCTCCAAACAGCTATCCTTGGTTGTTCCCGCCATTCGCGCGCGATGTATAGGCCTACAACTCCAAAAATCACCGGTTTAGTACATTAACTTTGTCATCCAAAGTAGGGCCTAGCTTGCATGAAATGGGATAGTGGGACTTTGCGATAGTACTGAGATCCTCAAATTTTTAGACCTTACCGACCCTCCGAATCACCGTCAAAAAGCTTAAAAACTGGCGTAATTTTTCACTCTTTAATACGATTGGCTAGTTTTTACCTTGAAGAAATGGTTTGTAACAAAAATCATCCATAATCATATTAAAATTACATTCAATTTCTTATAAATTAAGACCATTTAAAATTAGACGTAGATGTCGTGGCAATCCGATGTTCAACAAATCGGGGATGCTGTCCGTTGGACTGCCAATAATGATTTTATTTTAGTATTTTCACAGGAACGCTTACGGCGACTAGCAAATGACTATGTCAAGCCACCGAAAGCACTCTTGCAAAAATAAAATTGCAGCCATTTTGGAAGCGGAAGAGATATCAAAGAAGAAGCGGAAGAGAGTCAAAATGAAGTCTAAAAGATGAAGTTACCTTGTGAAGTTACTCAATAATATATTTTAAATTTTAAAAGTATTATTTAGTTCCAGTATTATATTTTGTGTTCTTGACAATTGGTAATGTATTTGAATCATAATCATTGAATGAACATTATCTAAAACATTAGTGAAACAAACTAATTTGAAGTTTTAATTTACTCACTTTTGTCTCTTCTGAAAGCACATGTTTATTGATAAAATTATTACTTTCAAAAATAACTAAACAGTGACACTGATATTATGAGTTAACACTTGTATGAACTTTTTTTAATTTTTTAAACACCAGAACAATTAAGTCATCTGATAATTTAAATAGTATCAGGAAATTTATTCACAGAAAATAAATTGGAAGCTTGACAAGCCTTGACATCTGCAGTGATTTCCTGCTGGACACTGCTCCCCCCTCCCTGCCCTACCAATTCAGACAAGTTTTCTGCAACAAGGATCATACCTACAACTGTTATCTTATCAGCTGTCATTCTCCCCAATAACTGCTGAATGAATACTGACTTTTGAATTCTGCTTTGCTGTTTTTACTTTCTGGATGGAAGAATTGCTTTTATGAGTATTGAATATTATTCAAGGATTAAATTCTTTGGTCATAACATCTGAATTATTAATTGAAATGACAAATTATATTTAGATAATAAATTATTTATTTTGCAACTGTGATTACTGCACACACATTTTTGTTCCATTAGAGATTTATTATTTTATTAATTATAATATTTAAGACTTAATTGAAATATAAACATGTCACCTAATCCCAGTAATTTACCTAAAGGGTGGCAAAGAAAAGAGGTTGAAAGGAGAACTGGTGTACACAAAGGGAAAACTGATATTTATATAATATCGCCTAAAGGAAAAATTTTTAGGTCAAAAAAGACCTGGTTAAGTTTATTGCAGACAATAAATTGCCTCTAAAAATTGAGGATTTCAATTTTTCAAGTAGATTAAAAAATTGCTTGACACCAAGTCCATCACTTTCACTAACCGAGGGTAAAAATGAAGAGAAACAAAATCAGAGCACATCTGAGTCGGATAGTGAAAGTTTATTTCTTGAAAGTTTTAGCTCTTCACAACTAGGCCTATCTGATCTAACAGCTAACAACACCTCTGTCCTTTATCACTCCATCTCATGTGACAGTGTAAACCACACTAATAAAAAGACATCAGATACTCAAACCAGCAATAACTCATCTCTTTCTCTGGATCTAATGACAAAAGAATGGATAACAGACGACAGTATTGAAAAATATTTTGATATATTGAGCAATGATATTGTTAAAGACAACACATGTTTGATAAAACCAGCAATTAGTCATGCCGTCAAATGTTTGAACGATTTTGATTATATCTTAGAACCTTTGAAACTACATGAAAAATCATTCATAATAATACCTGTGAATGATGCTGTAGCTGCAGATAAAGTAAGTGGCTCTCATTGGAGTATACTGTTTTACTCAAGACCCGAAAACTCTTTTTACTATTTCGACTCCCTTGGCAGTTACAACTTAAGTTCGGCTAATGAAATTGTATGTAGAATTTCAAAACATATTTATTTAGAAAATACTTCTAAAATACCTCCTGTAAATATAGTAAAGTGCCCACAGCAGGGAATGAATAAAGTAGATTGTGGGGTCTACATGTTGATATTTTCCGACATTCTCATTCAGGTGATATCGAATGAAGTCACTCACAATGTGGAAATTATCTTTCAAAAGCAAAAGATTGAGGAATCAGATATTGTTGTGAAGCGGTCCACTATTGCCTACCTATTGTACAATAATAATTATATTTTCCTAAACTTTGAAACGCTGAAGAAAGTATTATTTCAGCACGCCTTAATGGCCTCACAGAACTCTACAGTTCAAAACAGTTCAAAAACAAGCTCATCTTCATCTTCCTTAGAAACTAATAACCACCAAGGAGACTCGGACTTTGCTACCATGAATGGCACAAATAAGGAAGCTGATAAATGGATTGAAGTTAGGCGCTCAAAAGCCCCTGAAATAACAGCTAGAAATCCTAGATTAAATATTAAAGCTGGTGAACTAGGATTACCATTAAATAATATGTTTAGCGCATTGGAAGCTTCAGAGGATTTCACCCCGGATGAACATAATTTTAAGGCTCAAAACTATAAACGACCAAAAAAAGACAAAAATGCAGGTGAAAGGAATTATTTAAATTGTAAAGTAACGGTCTGTTCTGACAGCCAAGGTCGAGATGTTGGTGAGAAAATAACCAAACTTAGTGGAGGAAGAGTAGATGCTTTTGGTTATGTCAGGGCAAACACAACCCTTGAACAAGTCACTGATTCAGCCAAAATTGATAAGGAACACAGCCCACTATTAATATTGGGAGGAACGAACGACAGTCTGCATGAAAATTTCAAATATGTGTATGAACGTCTTGAAAGTGATCTGATAAACCTCTCATGTGCTAGGCCAGTATTCTTATGTACTATCCCTACAAGATATGATAAGCCTCTAAGTGGTGAAGAAAAATCCGATTGGCTAATAATTACATTAAGGAAGTAGCAGCAAGGTTAGAGCATGTGATTCTTATTAATCTTAACCACTTGAAAAGACAACATTATACAGTACATGGTCTACACTTGAACATTCATGGCAAAACAAAACTGGCTCGAATCTTCTTGAAAGCGCTAAATTGGTGGAAAACTAAAGAAATAAATAATAAATTTGAAAAAAATCAAATTCCGGTGAAAATAATTGAGATTAACATGAAAGACAAAATTTTGGAAAAGAAAAAGGACAATGAAACTGCCTTTGCTCACTGCATATCAGGTGATTTTGGAGCGGAGAGGCGAATGACAGCCGGGGTGGCAGTGACCTTTAAAAAGCTTATTGGGAAACCTCTCGCATCTGATTGCCTAACTAAACATCTTGCATTCCAACAGGACTTGAATGGAGCAGGATTTTATTCACTTATTACTAAGGACAAATATAACAATAAACCTTCTTTGCACGATTATGACACAGCCTTTCAAGACCTAATAATAGATTTCAAAAAAAGGAGTTTCACCAAGTTAATCTGTTCTGCTATGGGGTGTGTCCGTGATCAGATATCTCCGGTACACTTTGCAACCAACATAGTAAAGTTTTATCATCTGACATCTACCCCCGTTGAAGTAATATCCTACAACCAATGGTCTTCTAGAGCTTTGTGGAATGGACTCACTTTTGAAGAATTTAACACCAGTTTGAAATATCACATCATGTCTCAATATCTACCAGCTGATTCACCACCTGCTACTCTCCACACACACCTTGAAAGCTCCACAGTATTAACACCTGGCGATGATGTACCTGACGACAACACATCTCAGACAACCAACAACCCTCCCGATCAGCAGCTAGAAGCAGTGTCATGTGTCAGTGATCAAATTCATGGGCAATTTAGTGTTGGTGATGTGTGTTCTTCCCTTTCAGGTTTAAACTAAGTTTTCTCGACAATGAAACCCATTCTGCTTGTATATATAATGTAAATAATGATATTTTTAGTACACAGGATAATTTTAATACATCTTATTCAGAACCTAGAGGTAGTGTAAACAAAATTAGTCATCACCATATTTTTAAACAAAGTAAGACAACCTTAAATCATAATAAAAAAAATGTTTTTGAATTTTCTAATTCTAATTTTCGGTCACTTAAAATAATGCATCAAAATGTTCAACATTTATCTTCACGCCTCACGCCTTAATATATTAAAAATAAATTTAAATGAAATACTGCCAGACATAGTTTGTATATCAGAGCATAAAATGTCTGAGGCTGAAATTATGTACCTCAAGATTGATAATTACAAGATGTGCTCCTTTTTTGCCAGAAAGAGTTCGATAGGAGGAGGAACGTTAATACTAGCTAGAAACAATATTAAAACTAAAAAGGTGCTCATTCCTTCAGCTCAGAATCTTTTGGTCGAAAAAGAATTTGAATTTAGTATTACAGAAATTACTATTGGTGGTTTTTCATTTGTTTTGATATGTTTGTACAGATCTCCAATACAATGCTTAATAGTGTGACGGCCCAAAAATCCCTAGACCCATAAATAATATTCTCAGTTTGCACCACCCTAATCATAACAATTTTACCGTCACCAAATATCATATTTTAGGGCATGGTGCTTTATTTGTAGTCTAGCCCATCTTGGCAAGACAGCAGTATGACAGTATCCTCTTGGATAATCCCACCGTTCCCGGCTCAGGCGGCGTACGGGTTATGGAATGTGCTGACGTGGTGTCTGTCATCACCAAGCGGTGCGTTGAGTTGTCGACAATGTTCAGTTTTAGTTTCATTAATGTCCGTTGTGATCCAAAGAGCGCTCCACTAATCAAGGCACCAGCATGAAGCAGCAGTGCTCTGATTGGTTGACACTGCTTCAGCGTGCTGACGAACAATCGTCACCTCGCCCCAGTCGGATCCGTGAAGTCGTGTTAAGCGCCTGCGTCTGGCGTTGCGTCGCGGCGCCACCGCCGCGCCGCATCAATGGCGGTGGCCCGAGTTTCGGTTTATCGAGTGTCCTCTGTCCGATATTAACGATATTTTGGTAGCGCCCGGTTGTGAAGAGTTAAAAGATAAAGTGTTCATTTGATATCCAAGTAGTGTTATTGTTTTTTTTATTGTAAAGATTGTATTTATCGGCTAACCTGAATTAAATTAATAAATTTGTTTTGTGCTAGTTAAAATGATTTATTTCATTCCCTAAGAAGACGTGCGGGGTTATAAAGTGGTGTCGAGGTGTGCGGTGTGTTGCAAGAATTACGCTGATAAAGAGGAACTCACGGCCAAGATGGATTTCGGTAAGTAGGCCTACATTATGTGATTTATTGTTTGATGTTAAACATTTTTCTAAAACTCAGAAAATGCAGAATTTAATCACTTAATTAGCTAGAGTAAATAAATTAAAAAGTTTTGGCGAAACTCCCGTAAAGAAATAACAGTTTCCTGATTTATTACAGAATTTTGAAGTAATTTAAATAATTTTTTGAAACATGTCGGGCCGCCATTGTTAACGTGTGGTGTAGCTTTGTACGGCGTGGGTTCCCCCACTTATGTCTTTGTACAAAGCGTGAAGACAATATGGCCGCAACTGAATAATTTGTAAAAGATCGTTACTGCAGACGACACTAATAGTTGAATCGGACTTTGATATTTAATTGAGCTGACCGCGATTTCAGCAAGAGGGGAGATCGCAAATTTATTGAGTAACTGTTATAATATTTTGGAATATTGTAATAAATTGTTGATTTAATTATAGGACCAAGACTTATAAACATTAATTTTTCTGTCAGTCGCCGCGATCAAGGAGGCTTGTGTTGTGAATTGAATATTGAAGCTTCATACGGCTGACTACGTTGAGAGTTTAGTCCGATTTGTGATTGTGGTTTGTCTTATTGAAATTTTGTGTTGACAAAAACTGGTATTCACAGGGCTTTATTAATAAACTAACACTTGGCTTTTGAAGTAGGCCTAACCTAAATTTACTTGCATGTTGTATTAACATTGGGCCAAACCTAGATTATTGTGAATCCATGGGTGTGTTGGAAGATGTCTGGGCGTCATTGAAAATAGGCCAACACATTTAAAAAGTTATTTTTAAAGGGTAAATAAATAAATAAATGACTGGAAAAATTTGTTTTTCAATTTTTCTTTGAATTTTTCTTTTTAGTTAAAGTGATTATTTTGTGAGAAAAGCTTCTGGCCAATTTTCTTTGTCAGGTCAAAGGACACCAACACACTTGGTTCACACTAGAAATTAAAATATAAATTTTATTATTTTTTTTATATTTATATTCTGAAGAGAACAGTAGTGGAGAGGGGAGGTCCTGGGCCATTGGAATAATATCGATCCGGACTTAGGACGAAGTCACACGGGCTGACTTTAATAGCAAGTGAATGCTGATGTGTTATCGATTTTGAAATTTATTGCGGATTTTCAGCTAAGGACTTAGCCGAATTTCTGAAGTTTTTTGACTTGCAAAATTTTTGGGAATTAAATATTTCTACTTCATGACTAACAGGTGAATAGTTGAGAGTGATTTTCATATGGACGTCAGGTGTTTGTTCAGGAAATTTTATTCAGAAAAAATAGTAGTGGCTATGTGGGAAACATAGCACATCTTTTTCGTGAAGAGGGATATTCAATTAATTATTAATGGTGGAGCATTGTTGACTTAAATTACTATTGGGAAGATTTATTATTACGTACTAGGAGGTGCTTGGGACTTGTGAACATAGCCGACCTCTGAGTTGATATGAAATTAGAACCGCTTAGTATTTTGAAAATTAAATTGAGTTTTCATTTTTTGAGTGGTGACCGACTGGGGTAATATTGGAATGGATAAAATTTATTTTATTTTTTTGGGAGGGACGGAGGACGGGGATAGAATTAATTACTCGTTGACCGTGTGATTTAGAGAGCATAACATTGTGATTTTGTTATGGTATCTCCCGTGGAACTCAGGATGAGTTGGAGAAATTGATATACGCGTTGCGCTCACCGATGGCACAGCGTTCGAGAGGTGAACCTTTCAGAGGCGACCAACCGCGTAGGCTTGTTGTTGTTTTTGGAAATCGTGGAGGAGTTGAGTTTTTGTACACAAAAATGGTGTTAAATTGAGGAAATTTAAATTGAAAATAGTATGGACTTTCTTATTTACAATCTAACTAGGTTACTTTTATTAATGGGGGTTAATGAGTGATTTCTGGGTCATAAGTTTGATCTTAAATTTATGAAATTTTTTTTGTTTGGCTCCTTTTTTTGGGTTACGGTGATAGCCTAGGAAATAGTACAAATTGTACTGGACAGTCAATAACATTTTTTTCTGTTTGACAGTAATAGGATAGAATTAGGTTGCACTTGTAGTCGCCCTCGGACAGAAGTTCCTGAGGATTGCTCACGCTGATCGAATGCCGATGCTAATCCACGATGGACGTCACTGGGATGCTCAAGAATGAGACCTAAGTATAAATTCAAGTATCAATCATGTGTTCATTTTTATTTTTATTTCATTGGAGTTAATAGTAGACCGCAAACGATTCTGGAAAAGGAAGGGGAGGGTGGCTTGACTGGTTACGCGTTGTTTGCAGGACTTTGATAATTTTATACAATTAATACAAATAAATAAGGACAAGTATAGGAGACATTTTTTTGCTTCAAACATCATTATTATTTTTCAGTTTTTTTTATTTTTTTATTAAGTTTTTATTTTGTTGAGCTGGAAACCAAAAGAGGAGGGTTACTTTGTATTTATAGTTAAATCCGAGTGACATGCCTGCTTTGAGCAGCCGACAGAACGGTGAACTAGAGTTGAGTGGGCAAGAGGGTTTCTGGTAGTATATGTCAGATGGTCTTAGGGACCTGACAAATGTGAAGTTAGTGCTCATAGTAGGAGAGTGCGCCCTGCACTGCAATGATCAGGCCCTCTGCCTGGCAGCAAGTAGTAAGATGTTTTAAGTTGGAATAGGATTGGTATGGGGGAGGTTGTGTTTTGGTTTCCAGAATTTTTATTTCATACATAAACATCCTTTACAGTAAATTAACCAGTTGAGTTGTCACCCCTGGATGAAATAAAATTTGTACTGAATAAAACACCTAGTTAGAAAGTACGATTTGGAGGGAAGTTGATGGGAAATTTGAAAATTGTTGTGTTTTGTGTAGCGGTTTTTTTTATGGGAAATGAGACTAGCTGGCTCGAATGGCTCGGAGATTGCCAAATTCGACCACTTGTTTTATTTTTGTGAGGAAGAGAGGAAGAGAGCAAAACGATTATTTTTTTTTTTTTTTACCTCCTGCCTGCCCAAAAAAAATTTCATGACATAAAATTTTTGGCAGCAGTTTGAGATGGGTGTGAATTGTCACTGCCGGAAAGTGAAGTAGAGTTGACTGTATGAGAGAGTAACTGAATTTAGGATGCCTGCCCGACTTGTCGGCAGCTCCACTTGAGTTATTGGGGACACGGTCGAGTGTGGTTGAGTTTTGGTCTCCCCTGGTGATAGGGTTGAGTTTCTGTGTCCCCTGGTGTTATTCACCCCTGCCCGCATGAGTGGCATGGTGATTGTTGGGGCGGATGTGATGGTTATAGCCCCTGGTTTGAGCTGCTCTGCGCGCTTAGCTCCCCTAAGCCCCAGACATTGCTCATGGAACAACGAGATGGTGAATTTTATTGGTGTTCGTTGTTCCTGGTGTAGACTTGTGTCTTGGTCTCCCCTGGCGGTAGGGTTGAGTTTTGGAGTCCCTTGGTGTTGAGCACCCCTGCCCGCATGAGCGGCATGGTGGTTGTTGGGGCAGATGTGGTGAGTTGTCCTGGTTGAGCTGTCTGCGCGCTTAGCTTCCCTAAGTCCCAGACATTGCTCGAGGAACAACATGATGGTGAGCGTATTATTCGTGAGATAACAAATACTAGGGCAAATGACTAGTAACTTGTTGCCTCCCCACCAGTTGTTGCACATTCTGCGTGCAGAAGAAAATAAAGTTGTATTAAACTGTTTTGGGCTTGATGTTAACCCAATTGTTAGGGCGATCACCCTGAGAGGTGAGGGCCTGCCCGATTCGTCAGCAGCTCCTTGTATTCAAGCGATTTTGCAAAGATTATTTTCCCGGAAGTTGATGAAATATACAGTCGTGAGGAACATGAACTATTGACCCGAGATTTGAATGAGACTTTGAAAGTCCTGCAGGGACTAGATGATCAGCTGGGCACCTTAAGTGTGAAGGAATATTCCCTAGAGGGCACAATCCACGTGCTTAGGTCCCACTATCACAGACGGATGGTTGTTAGATATACAGTATTTGGTGGTACGTCTCTGATTATAGTGGTAACAATTGTCGTTCTTGTGTTAAGGTGGAGGATGCGAGTAGCCGACCTGCTCTGTGCCTGCCTGAGGGGTGGCGTGCGGCGGCCACAGACTGCTCAGACAGCGTCGCCACTCCAGAACCTCGGAGAAACTGTAGACCACCCAGACCCTGAGACAGCCGAGACTGAACGAGAATCGAGTGGGAGCGTGCCAGCCCCACGAGCTGCAGCTGACGTCAAACTAACCGTACGGTAATTCAACAATTCAACGGAGATCTACTTTGGGCCCTGGACACTCAGTAAGTGCTAGACCAATCAATCCGTGCAAGAATAATGACTTTTGACCGCGTTCCGTAAGTGGTGTGCGTCGTTTGTAAACAATCTGAAGTCGACCCGAATGGTGCTTTCAGGAGTATTTACGAACTTTTCATAGTGGGAACGTGATGGCGGAAGGACTGGGGATCCCCTGACTATTTAGTCAAGAGTTGTACTTCAATGTATTGTTTTGTCTTTTTATGATTGTGCAGTGAAGTAGACTGGTAATGACAGAGTCTATTCTTTTTGTTGTCATTCAGTAATAAGTAGTTGTAAATCCTGAAAAAAAAAAAAAAAAAATTTCAGGGAAGTAGTTTTTTGAGCCAACCTGGTGCCCACAGGAAGGTAAAGCCGGCAATCCCCCACCCCTAAACAACCCTTCCCATCGACTCCCTAACTGGACTGTGGATACTTGGGTGCCAGCTCGACAGATTTTTTTTGTTTTTAAATTTAAAGATATATAGTAGTGAACAGTCAGATGTGTACTGTAGGAATGCCTTGCTGGGGGATTTTCCGGACCCCACCAGCAAGACAGTAGAAGTGTCATTACCAGGGCTACTAAATATGTTAATGTAGTTGGGCTGAGGTGCCAGAGTATGTTTTTTTTTTTTGGTGGGCCTATCTCGCAACCAGGGATAGGCGAGGCGATTTTTAACGCACGCTCCTTAAAACCAAGCGGTGGTCGTGAGCCCTAGTTTTAAGTAATTGGTTGTGTTTAGTTTTAAGGTTCATATGTCCATGTGACACCCACCCTACTATCAGGGTGACAATACTTCATGTATTTGCGTACTTTATGCACTTTATGTCCCCCGTGCCTGTTGAGCAAGTCTCAGGACGGTTAGCGGACTGATCACGAAAAGGGCCACCGCATTTACAGTGTAACGGCTCCCAAGCATCACTAGGCGTAAGGGCAGTCTTTTGGCGTCTGAGCCCCTAGCGGTGGGCGGGCTATCCACCCCCAAAATTCAACTTTGTTGACTTCTTCCAATTCATAAACCTTTGGAGCATTTTTTTTTTTTTTGTGTACGTGTAAGCACCTCAGTCCCGACATAGGGTTACATACTTATATAGACTGATGTATGCCAACAAAGATATTGTTTTCTTTTTTTTTTGTTTTGTTTGTTTTCGCTTCAATGTAAGTAACGTGTGGGCCAGTGAACCCAATGTAGAGGAAGTTTTGTTTGTTTAGGTCAGTAGATAGTGTTGTAGATAATTCAAGGTGATTTTTTTTATTTTCTTTGGTATTAATAGGAGGGGTAGTAGTGTTGCTTGTGACTTGTTATGACGTTTTAGTACCATTTTGTAATTTTAGAATGTAGGCTGTAGTTCCATAACTTGTTATTGAAAGCTAATTGGTTGTTTATTGTTAATTGTTATTAAAGCTAATTTGTTATTGTTTAAGGGCCGTGTTGGGCCAGTATTAGGGAGACAGATAGACTAGCCACACTGAGGGGTGACTGACCTACGGCGGCCCCAAGTGAAAGCTCGTGCGGCCTCACCAGAGCGAGCAAGTAGCGTTCAAAAATCTAAACGCGCCGAAAATTATATTTTTTTATATTGAAGATTGTACTAAATATTTGTAGAACCTTCGGTGCGAGTATACCAAATTTATATGTCAAGATTAAATATCCCAAACTAACTGGCAAGTCTATCAGTCTAACTGACGATTGTTGAATATATTGGCCCTTGTTCGGGTTTGTCATGTACGTTAAGGGTTTGTCGCATTGTGGGCTACCAAAGGTAATCGTTGTCTTCTTTTATTCCATGTTATTAACCGTAGATTTAGTATAGTCTTAATGAGTCATGTTGCTGGTCCGATTGATCTTGCATTCTTTTACTTGTAATGTACATTTTCTTTTTGCTGAGTAGGTAATGTTGCTACCATAATGTTTCTATGTTCTTTTTTTTGTATGAGAATTCTGTTCAGTGTAAGTTTGTTGTAATGCTTGTTGTTTAAGTCATGTCATGTAAAAGGGGAGAGGACATTCGGTTAAATGGAAGTTTGCCAATTTAAATTCAGGATCGGCTCGGTTTTCCCAATTTCAGTAAAAAACACAAAAAGAAAAGGAAAATTTTTTTTGTTTTTGTTTCCAAATTAGACCCAGTGATTCGAATGCATCCACTCGTGTGTCGTAAATTTAATTTGACGCAGGAACGCCCTGGCTCACTCATGCAGGAGGATAGTATCTCACGGTGCTCCTTGAGTACCGCATGCTGAGGGCAGCATGATCTACAGGTGGGGGGAGTGTAACACTCCGGCGTTCATACCCCAGGAATAAATTTTAATAATATTCTACACTGAGTTAAAGTACTCAGGACTCAACGATCGACCATTGATTAAGTGATTATTTTAATCACAGTTGTCTGCAGTTAATAATCTGGATAACAGATATACATCTCAACATTAATACCAATTTTAAAAGTATTCATTAACATCAGGAATTATGAGTGTCAACGCCAGAGGCAAGGGTGCAGGCCTTTTGTCACACGCTGTGTATGCATTCGAATCCTCATCGTCGTCAGCAGAGCCGGTGTTTCTCACCACACGTGCATGTGTGTGGCGCTGAGGAATACGCGCTATCAGCAATGTACGCGTTGTTCCCAGGCCGAGAGCCTCAAGTTTGCGTGGCGGGGATGGCGAGTTTGGCGCAGTCACTATCCGGTCGTCACGTCGCCAAGTTAGCCGGTGGCGGCGGCAGCCGCGTCGCGTACCTCTCCTCTTTCTAGAAAATACTCATTCGGTTGTCCAAATTTAATTTAGTCTAAACTTGTGTTTTTTTGGTGAATTAATCCTTTTGTTTTAACCGAAATAAATCGCTAACTTTTGTTGTTAAATACTCGATTTCTTTTTATTGAGAACACACCACTCCTAATTTCGACCCACTGTCTTCAAGAACTTCAAGAACTAGCTCCCACTGAGTACGGCGGCGATATTCGTTACTTAAGTATATAGTATACAGTTACAGTACAAGAAAACTGAAGCTACCACAGCCTGGTCGGCCACCTGTAGAATGGGGTACAACCAGAGTCTCCAGTAGTGACGACGAGGTTTTGTGTCAAAATTGTTTTTTTTAGATTTTCTTATGGAACGGTGCCCGGTAGGTGTTCCGGCCCTTCCTAGAAGTGTGAGCAGGTCTCACAGTAAGATATGTACGGGATGAGTCAGGGGACTCTGCGCAGAACCTCGACAGGTCAGGCATGGATTGCTTCAAGAGTCTTTGTTGAACAATTTTAACAGAGTTCCGTCGGGTAATGTTAAGAAGCATTTTGTTAGTGCCTACTGATTGATTGACTGTTTGCTTACTAGAGTGTATTTTGTAAATTGATAGCTTGTGCGTGTTTTCCAGCTAAAAACACACACAAAGCTGAGTAGCCTAAGTGCTTGAAAGTTTTAGTTTATTAAGTTTGTTCTATTAATTTTAATTAGTAATTTGTCTGTAAGAAACACTTCATGAAGCCTGTTGCAAGAGAGCCTCCCCTGTGGAGCATACGTTGTTAATGTTTTTGATTCGATTGTGCAAAGGCTGAGGTACTCTTCGTGAGTTGTCATAATTAGTTGTTTATGACGTTGGATTTTGTCTTGCGGAAGTTATCGATTATGCCGTTGATTCATTGTTCAATTTTGTTTTTGTTGTCAAACTTATTGTAGATCAAATATTGTAGATTGTGTACTATGTAAGCTTGACTTAGGCTTCACCGGCATGTGTGTCATTTATTTTATAAACAGTAAGAAGCGCTTGTTAAAGCCAGTTGCTAGAGAGCCTCCCCGTGGAGCATATGTTGTTGATGAGATTTTCAACTGATTTTGTACAAATCTTGAATTGTTTATGAAGTTTAGCTTTTGCATTGATTTGGTTGTATAAACGTTTAGATTTATGTAATAATTGTATTGTTCGATTTTGTTGTAATTATTGAATTTTTGTACATGAGGGTGATATTGTAGATCGTGTGTTACGTGATAAGTTGGGGTTGATTAACTCATTTAGCGTGTTATTTTGCTCTTTTGTTTAACAAAAAAAGGGTTAAGAGGGGATTTCTAACGAGACAGAGGACATTTGCTGCCGTATCTTCCAAATTAGAAATCATTGTCAATTTGATCTTATGTAGTAAATCAGTAATGAGCAAACATTCATTCTTTTTTTGGACCATTTAGAGACCTGAGGCTGCCATGAGTTGAGGTTCGGTGGGTTCAAGCGAAAGTTTTCTGAGGCTGAAGATCTCTGGTCAACAGACTGTCTGTTCCAGTTTATTTGCTGTGATCTCTTGCTGGGGACAGCAAGGTCTAAGGGTGAGGGGAGTGTGACGGCCCAAAAATCCCTAGACCCATAAATAATATTCTCAGTTTGCACCACCCTAATCATAACAATTTTACCGTCACCAAATATCATATTTTAGGGCATGGTGCTTTATTTGTAGTCTAGCCCATCTTGGCAAGACAGCAGTATGACAGTATCCTCTTGGATAATCCCACCGTTCCCGGCTCAGGCGGCGTACGGGTTATGGAATGTGCTGACGTGGTGTCTGTCATCACCAAGCGGTGCGTTGAGTTGTCGACAATGTTCAGTTTTAGTTTCATTAATGTCCGTTGTGATCCAAAGAGCGCTCCACTAATCAAGGCACCAGCATGAAGCAGCAGTGCTCTGATTGGTTGACACTGCTTCAGCGTGCTGACGAACAATCGTCACCTCGCCCCAGTCGGATCCGTGAAGTCGTGTTAAGCGCCTGCGTCTGGCGTTGCGTCGCGGCGCCACCGCCGCGCCGCATCAATGGCGGTGGCCCGAGTTTCGGTTTATCGAGTGTCCTCTGTCCGATATTAACGATATTTTGGTAGCGCCCGGTTGTGAAGAGTTAAAAGATAAAGTGTTCATTTGATATCCAAGTAGTGTTATTGTTTTTTTTATTGTAAAGATTGTATTTATCGGCTAACCTGAATTAAATTAATAAATTCGTTTTGTGCTAGTTAAAATGATTTATTTCATTCCCTAAGAAGACGTGCGGGGTTATAATAGAACCTTTTCTTGATAGATTTGATTCACTTTGTGACATAATTAGTAATAGATTTAAGAATATTGTTATTGCTGGGGATTTCAATATTAATGTATTAAAACATGATACAACTTATAAGAATTTTGTTAACATTTTGAATTTATATGGTTTAGAATACAAGGTAAATTTTCCTACAAGAGTTACTCTTGAATCACGAACAGCAATTGATAATTTTGTATGTAACATTAAATCTCATAAAGTATTTGCTTCAGGGATCATCACATGTATATCAGACCATGATGGCCAGCTGTTAGAAATTACAGGGGTTAAAACTAACATAAAATACGATAGTAAAAAATACAGTAGGAAGTTTACTAAACCAAATGTAGAGTTATTTTGTGGACTGTTGGCGGGTGAAAATTGGATTGAAGTTTATCAGGCCACAGTGGAAACAAAGTATAGTGCTTTCTTCTCAATATTTAATCATGCCTTTGAATATAGTTTTCCAAAATTATTAACTACTGTAAAAAATCAAAATAATGAAATATGGATATCGGATCACATAAAAAACAAGCGTAAACAAATCGTGGAATTGGAAAAACAGTACAGAGCTAATAAAACAGACAATTTAAAAGAAAAAATAAAAACATTAAAGGCTGAATTAAAGATTTTAATAAACCAAGATAAAAGAAGGTTTTATGATAATAAAATAATTAACTTTACCAATAAGTCCAAATCAGTCTGGAAAGTTATTAAGTCAGAAATAAATAAAGAAGCCCATATAAAAAATAATGTAAAAGTAATGCAAAATGACAGATTAGTCACAGATCCAGTTCTTGTTGGTAATATTTTTAATCATTATTTTATTAATGCTGTCGATGATTTGTCTAACAATACCCCAATAGATAATACTAAGAAGCCAATTTTTTTAATATCACAAGAGTCTTCAAGTAATTTTAAATTCAAACAGATTAATAATTTCACTTTAGAAAAAATAGTGATGGGCTTTGAAAACAAGTACTCAGCAGGTATCGATGACGTACCAGTCACCTTAATTAAACAGGTATTTCCATTAATCTCAAAACCACTTTTACACTTGGTAAATTCATCTCTAATATCAGGATTTTTTCCTTCCGAATTGAAAATTGCAAAAATAATACCTTTATTCAAAAAGGGGGACTTGGATGACCCCGCCAGCTACAGGCCAATATCTTTATTACCTGTATTCTCAAAAATTTTTGAAAAAGTTGTATATGACCAATTATTAGATTATCTGGAAACTAATCATTTACTAGATGATGAACAACATGGTTTCCGACCAGGGAGATCCACAATTACTGCAGGTATAAACTTCATTGAATCAATTATTGATGCTGTCGATAAAAACGAAAAAATTATTGGAATATTTCTTGACTTTTCCAAAGCATTCGACAGTGTATCACATAATAAACTGCTAAATGTTCTTGAAAACTTAAATATTAAGCATAAAGAGTATGACTGGTTCAAGTCATACTTAAACAATCGTCAACAGTATATCCAAATCCAACATGAATTTTCTTATCCTAACAGCAAATATAGGTATATACAAAATTTTAATTCTAATCTTCAAACTATTAAACGAGGTGTTCCACAAGGATCTTTATTGGGTCCCTTGCTGTTTCTCTGTTATCTAAAGGGGTTACCAAGCATGGTGGAGGCTGGAGGCTCTGTGTGCCTTTATGCTGATGATATCAGTATCACAATATCAGATAATAATCAAACCGGGATCGAGTTAAAATCATTCCTTAGCCTTTTGTCAGTTGAGGAATTTTCAAGAAGCAAAAACCTCACATTAAACTTAAATAAATCTAATTTTATATCCTTCTGTACTAAACAAAGCAGATCCAAATTTGAACCACACATTTCATTAGATAACTCAAACTTACAACAAGTAGAAACCACAAAATTTCTTGGATTGATACTGGATCAAAATTTGGGTTGGGATGACCATGTTAATTATGTAATTAGAAAAATGTCTTCTGGTCTATATGCTTTGCGTCAAATGTCAAAAATTTGCAACATTAGTGCCCTAAAAACTGTATATTTTTCTCTAATAAATTCACATATGTCATATGGTATAGCTGTTTATGGTGCTACTACTAAGAAAAACTTAGACAGAATTCTCCTTCAACAAAAACGAGCAATAAGAATAATCTTTAATCTTAAAAAAAAATGAATCGGCAAAAACATTCTTTTCTCAACTAGGAATCTTGACTGTATACGATTTGTATATTTTCGAAACTGTTCTACACATTAAAAAAATGGATATTTCAACTCATAATCCATAGTCATGACCACAATACTAGAAATAATAGGTATGTAAAACAACACAAATTAAAATTTTTTTAAAAGAAAACTTGTTTCATGGGGAAAAAGTTTTTATTCCATTTACCTCGTAATATTTCTCATGAAAACAATTTTGATAAATTCAAAAAATCACTTAAAAACTACCTTTTAACATTGAGCTTATATTCATTTGATGAGTTCTGGTCATTAAATGATAATAATATGTAAATGTTTTCTACTGTGGCTTGGGAACCCAGATTCATTATGAACTAGAATTTATTTTACTTTTAAGGGATTCAATTGTTTTTAATTCACCCCTTTTGTTGATCTTGTAAATAATTAATTAAAGACCCCACCTACAAAATTTATTTAAAAAATGACCAATTACTCCGAAATATGGATCATGTGTCATCTTGTAAATATACATAAAAATAACAATAAAAGTATTTAGGACTAATAGTCCTCACAGTTTAATTTTGATAAACTGTATGAATCTTATTTCAATTTTATACTGTGTATTCTTTGAATTATTTTGTATATTATTTTGTGTTATCATTTTATGTTTTATGTGTTACTTAGACTAGTACTGACTCTGTTCTTTGTAAACAATTTACATGTAATAGAATAAAGCAAATTTTGAATTTGAATTTGAATATAAAAATACTTAGTGATATTTCAAATTTAAAAATGTACCATATTGACTATGTAGAAGAACTATAATTTGGTTTTAAACTGTAACAAAATTAATGCACTTTTAAAATGATAATGGGTGATTTTCATGAAAAACGTTTTTTCAGGGACAAAATTAGCCAAACGTGAAAAAGTGCAAAATTACGGCAGTTTTTAATCTTTTTGACGGTGATACGGACGTTCACCGAGGTCGAAATTCTGGTTTAGCATCTCTGTATTATCGCAAACAAAGCAAAAAAGAACCTATAAATAACCTATGCAGTGCGCCATATAGGTTGTAGCATTGATTTTGTATTGACCTACAATATAGCTGTTTCGTGGAAATAGTTCAATTATAGTTCCATCTTTAGGCCAACAAATAAATGTTACAGTGACAGCATATTAATTAGTAAGTATGGCTGGAATACCGGTAACTCCTTAGTAATCTTTTATGTCATCTATAAAAAGAAACAAAAAGTAACCAAGGAAGATATTTTTTTAGTTGTGAAAAAGCATTTTACCTTTTCGCAAATAGGTTACAGTAGGCCTATGCTTACATCTTAACGGTTTGTTACCTCTTTTTATAAATAAATTTGATAAATAGAACGGGATAATTAATATTTTTCATTTCCAAATACGTCCTTTAATAAGTTTTTACAATTAAAACCTAGACTGTGCTGCACTAAAACTTCTGTTATCTTACAAAATGTAATAAAAAACACGTTTTAGACATAATCTTATGCTTTTACTTAGGATTAAGAGTCTAAGATTTATTTTTACGTAAATGTTTGTCGGAATAAAACAGAGAATTCTCAAAATAAGTTGACAGTGGATTCATGTAAGACCATGACGTTTTGCTTCCTCACCTGTTTACGCGACATTCAAGGTCATTGCACCCCCCCCCCCCCCCCCCGAAACAATCACCCCAATGTTTTGAGTTGCTATTGCCCTCTCAAGAAAACTGCCCCCACCCCCCCGTAATTCGGTCCTGGATCCGCTCTTGAATGGCAGGTGGGCGTCCTCCGATTGTGCGAGTGAGTAGCCTATGAGATGCTGAAAGGTCATATCGGTTGAAACCTACATTATTAAATTTATTTAGATATGTCTTCCAAGAGCATGAAGGTGTTTTCGCTCACTGTGAGAGGAACACTCATAATGATAATGCTGTCCACGAGCGAATATTGCTGTAACTCATTAATTTCAATTTTTAAGTCTTTCACCTGATTAGTTAATCCACAGTTTTGGCCCTGGATTGTGTGAATAGTCTCTTCTGAAGTCGCCACTGTATATTGCAAGTTTTCAAATTCCGATTTCAAATTGTTTAGGTCCTCAGTGACAGATTTAAAATTATCTTCCAACTTACAGAGTTTGTCCTTCAACTGTTTGTTTTGTGTTCGTATTCCATCTAACGCCTCGGCATTTTCTTTCCGAAACACCTCAATGGCTTCAAGAACGGCTGTGATTTGCGATGAATCACAGTCACTTCCCAATTTAACACTGTTAGTCGTGTTATTTGGAGCACATTTTTCACACTTATAGCTCGTATGTGACCTCACTATTTTCTGTTGAATCCAAAAATGCATTGTGTGAGCACGTTGAGTGAAAAAAACTACAGTCAGTTACACTTAACTACGTCCTTGTTTTGGGCAATGTCCGACCCATATATTTATTTGTTGACCGCCAAATTGGAAATAAGTTAATTTAAGCGTAAATGATAATTTTTATGAGTGAAATGTTCTTAAAACACTATTTTAAGACATTTTTATTCTTGAGTATTTTTTATTTTACTGCATATTTTCGGAGATATGGACAGATGAAGTTTGCCCCATGTCATTCTTATGGAACTAAAAATGAACTTTAATTACCTGTAGCTTTAGAGCTGTAGCTTTTTAATTAACCATTAGGTTTAGAAAAAAATGTCTTAAAATTACATGGAAATTTCAAAAACATCACAAAATGTAGTGTTTCTAAAAAATTTTTAAGTTGGCCACCATATTGAAAAATGGCGGCCATTTACAAGAAAATTGAATTGATATTTTTTATTGCCTTAAAAAAATAGGTGATGTTCCCCACTTAAAGTTTATTCTAAATCTCATAGTTTAGGATATGCCAATGGGGGCACAGTTAAGTTGTTCACCCTGTATACAGAAGTAAACTGCAACAGTCACCCCCTGATATTTGACATCAACTCTTACCTTTGTGTTGATGAGGTTCCAGCCATTGTCAAATGTGGTGGAACCCTTCTTGTCCATGCGCTCCTCTTTCAAGTAGTGGCCTGAAAATGTTAATTATATTTTACTAAAATGTTAATGCAAGACATTTTATACACAGTAAGATAATCTAAGCTAACTTGATTCTTTTCAACTTAAAGTTAAGAAAATATAACTTAGTTTATTTAAGTTAAATTTGTAGGTTTTGTACAACCAGTCAAATCTATATAGTCATTTTACTCGGTTTGAAACTACTCGTGTTAGTTACAAAGATGTTAGTGCTCTCAAACGCAGCGGTTTTCCTAACGACCAAAGAAGACTGGCACTGACAATTGACAATATACACTAACATGAGTAGACATTTCATCCCATATATTTTGTTTGAAACTGAAATTTGGAAGGTTCGTGAACCTTCGTGCCAGATCGTTGTGATCGATGTTGTAATTATTCAGCTGGATTTATTGTGCTGCAAAAATATTTTATCACAACATAAAGGCCTGTTACACATCAAAGTGGCTCATCTGCTACGCGGCAGCACGCTGCACGCGATTGCTACACCACGTGAAAACCAAGCAAGGTTTTTAAATAGGCGCTTACACACTACAGTAGCAGAGACATTGGTTGGTTTTCGCGTGGTGTAGCAATCGCGTGCGGTCACAGATGCGCCACTTCAATATGTTACAGGCCAAACATAACCCTCAGCTATAAAATGTTTCATCCTTGATTGAGAAGAGTGGTTTTATTGATTTGCCTATCATATGTCTCTTGTACTTCCATGTACGCTGCAGAGGATCGTGCCACCATATATTGGTTGAAATCCAAACATGCCTGTGAGAAGTTTATTCACGTTAGTGCATATAGTCAGTGATATTGATATAAAGAGTATGCTTTCGTCACTGGGTTTTCCAAACAAATCTGATACGATCTTAGAGACTGGAAAAGCTAAATGTATAGAATCAACCGGATTGTAACGGTGTATTGGCTGTTGCATTAACTCTGACACTGATTACAAGCACTACTGACTAGCGTTCCAAGCTAATGGAGTACAAGCATACACTCCATAGAGAGGAAATTGTCTCTTAACCACAAAATAAAAGTAACCCCTGGATGATCCAAGTTATTTTGTGACCCGAGGTAGCTTCAGTCCAGAAGACCTCTGATAAGCGGAAGTGTACTACACAATACACAGTTCTTCGTCTAACTTAAAGTTAGGAAAAGATTTCTATTTCTATTTTAATCATATTTGGTGAATTTGTTCACTTTGATAATTCAATCCCAAAATTTGTTCGCTTGTTTGTTGTTTGTTGAAAACAGGCCTTTTAGCACTTGGTATTTCAGCCCATCATCTGTTACTGATATTAATACAGAGAATTGTTACCGCTCAAATGCTCAGCCCCCAGGTACTACACCGCTACCTGGTTTTGATTAACATTTGCATAAAACAACCTAATGCAACAAGCCTACGTCTTGGAATTTAGATATAGAAAAATATGGATAAACAGAGTCGGCTGTGAGTCGTAGTGTGGTGTTTGCCCCTTCTACCGCCGGCTCTCCGAGCAGCGGCAATGTTTGTACCCCAATCTTAGTCACGCTGAGCGAGTAAACAAAAACATTAAGATAGCGATTAGAATCTTCCACTCTTAAAATCAAACCAACTGGGACACCAAGCTTCATTTTTTCCAAATTGCTTTAAACTCAGCAAAGCACAACAGCACCTTTTTTTTTCTTTCAGCTTGCCCTGCGGCCCATGACCTCTGGGCTGGGGGAAGGAACAACCACACGCGCGCGCGCACACACACACACACACACAACACACAGACACACACACAAACACCACACACAACACTGGTACACCTACACTATTATTTAGAATATTAGATTAAATGTTGTTGTGATCTTATTTATTCTTTGTGTATGTTTATGTATAGAGATATATCTGTCTGTATTAATGTATTATCAGAATGGGGAATCAGGCAAGCAGCTCTAGAATTTATAAGATTTAAACTCTAATTTTTTTTTTAGAAAGTCGCTCAAGGACTTCTGCACTACCTACGAACCTCCACTCCCCTTTTGCTGGTGGGGGGGAGGGGGGGGGGAGATCTTGTGGTGTTTGCCAGTTTGTCCCTTCTACCGCCAGCTCTCCAAGCAGCGGTAATGGCCCGCCGCGCATGCGCGAGCCGCCACCAAAAGGTAAGTGTAGCGTGAGGTCTGTCTTGGTTTGCCGCTCGTGACGAAAGGATGAACTACGAGTAGAGAGGACCCACCACAGGGAAAGGGGTAAGACCCCGGATCAAGGTATGGAGTCAAAATTATTCAATCTTTAACAGTTTTAATCTCTTTCAATAGAATGGTCTTTTGAGGAGGTAAAATTAATTAATCAGATTAAGTTTCCTTCAAATGTCCAATAATTAAGTTCCCAGTTCGACAAGTCTTTAGCCTGATTTCCCACCAGTACTTGAAATTGATTTTGATATTAATATTTATATTTAATAGCTGTATATATTTAATAAATTGTATCAACAAAGCTGGTTAATGGTCTGATTGTATATCAGTGTCTGCTCAACCTCTGTAGTCATTCATGGGTTGACACGTTTCCAAAATGATCGAGGCGAAGGATTGGGTTTATAAACTACTTAGAGTCCACAGTAGTTTCTGGCACTTTGACCAGTAGGGATATACAGTTTTAAAAATTTCAAAACTGGATTCTCAATTCATTCATTGGATTCTCAAAAAATTTGAAAAATGAATGATGAAATGTTTCAATTTACCTGGTCCCTTAGCCAGTTCAAGCCTTGAAGGTCTTGGATATGAGTCCTTGTTGTAGTAGGGTCTTCTACTAAAGATTCCCCTGGTGGATTGGGCCTCAGCTCCAAATTGATCTTCTCCTGTAAAAAAGTTTCGCTATTGACACATCAACAACAGATTCAATATTAGTTTGATGCAAAGGAATCAACCACTTTGATTTACTAATATCTCTCCAGCAACGGTGGAAGTGAACACTCAAGTACTTCTCTTCACTTTCATTAGTAATCAACACTGATATAATTAATGCGGCATCAGGATCTATCAAGATCAACACTTGAACAATTGATGCAAGTTTCAATCTATTAAATTCATTTTTAATAATAAATTTATTAATTCAAGTTTTAAGCAAATAACGATCATTTTCTTAAGTAAGTAAAAAAATTGTCAATACTATTTTACCATTTATTATCTTAAGTTTACCATATTTAAGCCAATTATGTTCAAATAAACATTCTTGATTCTTAATCATACCTATTAACTTTTCGCAGATACAGATTCATATAGCGCCTGCACTTACTATCGAAAAAAAATATGTATCGAAAGAATATATGATCAAATATTGGACCTACAAGGCCTATTAAATAAAAAATTTAGCTTGACAAAATTTATTCTACTATCATTGTATTATAACTCTAATTTCTTGAGCATTAAAGTCTAAATGTTTTAGGGTAGGCCTATATTAGTTTAGATTGTGAAATGGTTTTGCCACCGGTATGAAATAAACATGTCAGTAATGACCAATAGTGTCCATGTTGGAGACTGAAAAAAGTGAAAATTTAAGCCAAGTGGCGAATGATTATAATGTTGGTTGTGTTAAAATGTTTTAAAAAGTTACTGTAAGTTATTGTTGCATTAAAGTTTAGTGTTTTCTTAATTAAACTCAAGCTTTTTATATTCGCTATGTTAAAATTTCCCTAGTTAGACATTTTGATAAGGGGTCGTCCATAAATTACGTCATCTGAAAATAGGGGGGGAGGGTCCAGATTGAAAATGACGGTAAGGTGATGTGCAAGGGGGGGGGGGGTCGGCTTTGATATGACGTCATTTTAAATATGGTGTTTTATATCGAATTTTAACAGTAAAACAATTATAAATTCTAACACAACACAACTATTACAAAATAACTAGGAGGCCTGTGCAGCGCAATGCGCTGCATTTATTGGGGTACCTGGTGATAAAACTTTGCTCCATGGTAATACTTTGGAAAAAATTTCATTATATTGAAAATCAGATAGAACAATATTGGTGTTTCATCGATCGATCTTCATTACCAACTCTCCAACTTCACAATGTGATAGTGTTGAGATGTGGTGCTCGTTCTTTTAGGTCTAAATTAGCTAAGATTACGTAGTTGTTCTTTTACCGATATGTCTTAGGGCCTTTGTTAAACCCTCCTATAAAATTAGAATAAATTCACGGATGTTGGATCCACATAGTTCATCAAACATAAAACGTAAATGACAACAGAATAAAAATCAACATTTCATTACTCCCCGGTCCTGTAGGAGTTATGCAGCACTCACTGCGGCTGTTTTTGTAGTTACTGTATGAGGTAGTCAATGACAGAGTTAAGTCCACATTACTATTTATACCTAAATCCTCTTTAACTTAACTTTCCATGACATTACAAAATTTAAATAAAGAAATCACAAAACTTAAGAGAATCTACATCTTTGTTGGTGTGGTCCATTTTATGTTTAGTGGCATTTTTATTTTGATTAAAATTTCTCTTTATAAAAATCATTTTTGTAATAAGCTTGTTTTCTATACTGGATGCAAAAAACTTTTAAATGTTGTCTTTTACACAGGTTTTTTAATATGTATAGCGTTCTGCATAAAACATGTTTATGCTATAGGCCTAATAGTAAATAAAAAGGTTATTACACTTACAACCAACTATCCCTTTTCCTTATAGTTTACAGCAGTTTGAAAACTCATGTACACAAATTTAGTGTTCTATTTTAATATTTGTTACCTTTCATTATTGTTTCAATAAAAGTCGGACAACCAATAACACCCATGTCAAAAATTCATATTTCCAAAATTGTTTTCGTAAACAAAAATGAATTTTTCCAGGGTTAGTTACAAAACTTATTTTTGTGCCCAAGTACGCGTAAATAAAACTTTCAAGCAAAATCTAACTGCTACATTTTGAGAAAACGTAAAACCTCAGATTAGACACTCCTCGTATTAAAGTTTGAAATTGTGTTGATCATTACCAGTTCAATTTGCTTCTATTCAGCTTTTAACATAGTACCAGGGGGACCGAGCTTAAGCTCGGTAAAATTATTACTTTCGTTCTCACACAAAGCTCGTTCGCTCCGCTCACTCGCCCTATTCCTTTTTAAGAGGAGCTCGTTCGCTTTGCTCACTCGCCAGGCCAGAGGGTGCTGCACTTTGATATAATTTTCTTAAACTACAGATTAAAGATGTGACACATTGGTTACATTGGTTTATATCTACAGTTATCAGCTGATTTTTGTTCAATTTAAAAATCTCCATAAGGATAACATGGAAACTTTAAAGAGCTCTAGCGCGAAAACCGGATTTTTCCCAGCTATGGGACCAGCTCCAATCGATTTCTGGTGGCCAAAACCCCCATATTCAATCAAAAAATAAAAATCCTAGGAGCGAAAAAAAACTTTGCCCGGACAAATGGAGCTTGTTTGATAAGATGTGTTTGTTTGTTTAATTATCAACAGCTGTTTTATTTAGAAATTCAATATAAATTGTTCCCCATGTTAATCTTATGGACAAAAAATGAACTTTGAGGGCTTCCCGTGAGCTCCAGAATTAAAATATCAAAAATCTAAAACCTTATTGCAAAACTACGAACTGAGACCATTCTTTTGACACCTCAAACTTTAAAATTGGTCCAGAAATAAGGGAGGAGTAGTGTTAACAAAAAAAGGGCATCACGTATTATATATATAGATTATCTATAAAATACATTAGACTATTTTAAGGTGTTGTTTTATAGTTTATTTTCCATGGAGAAAGTCATTTTGGCTTTATTTCTGAAGATAAATTCAGATTTGATTGGTCAATTTTTTTAGTTTATCATGTAGCGTTTAAAAATCATCATTTTTAATTAAAACGGAGATTTGTTATAAATGACATCATTTTTCCGAGAGGGGGGGGGGGGTCAGACAAATTATGATGGTAGGATGATTTTAGGGAGGGGGGTCCAAAAATGGCCAAAAAGTGATGACGTAATTTATGGACGGCCCCTAAGCTACTTAGACACTCTTTAAGTTCAGTAAGTGTCGAACTATCGAGGGTCTTCTGTACAGTACTAACAAAAAGATAAATAGCTTAAGCAAAGATGTTTTTCAGAAATTTCCATTTTAAAAGTTTTCTCTGTAGATTAATATCAATTACCATCCCAGTCTAGGAAGAAATATCTTTCAGGTCATGACACACCCTCAAACAATACGGTTGCAATCACCAAATTTTCAGAATTCAGTCTTGTTTCAAATGTCGAATTACGTAGTGTAGTTAGAGAAATGTCCAATAGTAATGCAGCAGGATGGGACGAAATTTCCAACAAAGTCATTAAAAATTGTTTTTCAGAGTTAGAAGGCCCATTAGTTCATTTAATTAATGTTTCTTTACTTGAAGGAGTTTTTCCTGATGGTGCAAAATTAGCATTAGTCCGTCCTATTTTTAAGAAAGACGACAGTCATCTACCTCAGAACTACCGTCCCATCTCACTCCTCCCAACAATCTCAAAAATCCTTGAAAAAGTAGTTTGTAATAGATTAGTCAATTTCTTAGTTGAACACAACATCATTTTTGCCAAACAATTTGGATATCAGAGCAAAAAGTCAACAAAGTTAGCTCTCATTGATTTTACAGGGAAATGCATCGACGCCTTGGAGGGTGGCGAGACGGCCATTGGCTGCTTCGTCGACCTCTCTAAGGCGTTTGATTGCGTCAATCACTCAATTTTATTAAGCAATCTTCTGGAACTAGGCATTTCAGGCACAGTTTTGAGCTGGTTCAAGTCATATCTTTCTCAAAGAAAACAAAAAACAGTAATTGATTTCAGAAACAAGCAAGGCACATCCGCCAAGCATTTTTCGAATCCTGGTGAAATAAGATCTGGCGTGCCCCAGGGCTCGATACTGGGGCCGATCCTCTTCTTGATCTACATCAATAACATTCCAAATCATCTTGACGGTGATAGCTTAACTATCTTCGCAGATGACACATCTCTTTTCACTCGAAGTAAAGACTTGAATCATCTCGAACTACAAACTTTTTTCAAACTCAACACACTTTCTCAAGCCTTCTCTGACATAAATCTCACAATCAATTCCAAAAAGACCCAGTTCTTACATTTTTCCACTGTACAACGTGCAGCACAATCGATGAGAGCTAACATTTCTCCTCCCTCTGTTTTTCTTGGTGACGATGAAATTCAGAGTTCTGATTCAATTGATTACCTTGGAGTGAGATTGGACGGTGGGCTGAGGTGGATAGACCAAGTAGATAAGTTAGCAGCAACTTTGTCAAAAAACATTTTTGTCCTCAGAAACATTGCTTTTTTAAGAAACAGAAAATTGTCCAAACTAGTTTACTTTAGTTTAATCGAAAGCCATATAAGATATTCCATAGTACTATGGGGTGCTTCAAGTAAATACAATCTCAATAGAATTTTTACAATACAGAAAAGAGCAGTAAGGTGCATTCTTGGTCTCAAACCAAGAGAGTCTTGTTACAGTCACTTTAAAAACTTAGGAATTTTAACAGTCCCCTCGCTTTTCATGTTTGAGACCATAACTTACGTTAAAGACAACAATCTGGTGCCTACACATTCTCATGGTTACAATACAAGAAATAGAGCAATTAACCCTTCAGTTCAGCACAATCTAAAACTCTTTGAACAAAAACCTTTGTACATCGGCCTTAAATTTCTTGCCAGCCTCCCAATAGATTTAAAAGAGATTGCTTGTCCCAAAAAATTCAAATCAAAACTCAAATCATACTTGATCAATAGTTGTTTTTACGAATTACCAACTTTCCCAACCTGAGCCTACCCACCCATCCTGAATGACCTGGTTCAACTGAACTGTGATAGAATAAAAAATAGATAAGAAGACTGGTCTCATGCCGTACATGTGGTCTACGGGACGACTGAAGAAGTATAAGTATAAGTAAGTAAATAACAATATTACCACATTACTGTAAGTTGTTTTTTAAGGCTTAGCCCTAATAAATTTACATAGTTTTCCACACCCTAAATAACTTAATAAGTTAAGTAATAGCATGTTAGCATTTAGCCTATTTCATGATATGGAAATAAATAATAAATAAAATAATCCTAACATACATAGGGTTAACCATTGACTAGGGTATAGAACGTTCAACAATAGTAAGTTAGCATTTTAACTTAAGTTTACTTGGAACTTATTTAGCAGCATTATTTTATTCATAGCCCAAAAATTTTAATATTTAGCCATATGTTTGATTTTATTTTATCAAAGATTACGTAGTTGTTCTTTTACCGATATGTCTTAGGGCCATATGTTTGATTTTATTTTATCTTGGAATGAGAATGAGATAAATGACTTTAGGAATCCTAAATTTATACTAGGTCTGGGCCTAGCCTACTTCAGAAAAAAAGTTAAGATTTTACCTAAACCGTTCGATCTAATAAAGTTAAGGTTGCCGGTTCGATCCTGAAAAAAGTTAGTAGCTTTTTAAAGGTTCGATTCCGGACCCAGTTGCCATTTGTCATTGGGCTTTAATTTTAATTGGTCATTAATGATGCTTTATAACAACTGGTCAATGTTAGCTTAGTAACAAGACTGGGGTTTGGACCGTTCCCCGTCAAAACGTTAAAGAATGCCACTGGCGTAGATACACAAAAAAAAAATAAAAAATAAACCAAAATGATAAGCTCATGTTAATAAAATTAAACACTTACCTTTTTAGTGTTGAAAAGTGGAGAAATTTGAAGATCTTCAAATCAATCAAATGTGAAGGAGGGATACGCGAATGTTAAACTTGTGCAAGATAGAAAGCTGCGACAACGAATGAACAACTATTGGACTACAACCCTTAAAAAAACAACATGGCGAACTCATCATTCTTCTTCTTCTCGACATCCACCTCCCCCCACGCAACTAATTTTGAGCCAACTGAAACTGGTTTGACTATTTCGCGTTTACGGAAACAACCGAAGATGTCCGAACGACTTCAAATAAGAAAACTTCGTAAACCGCTTCCTTACAAAATAAATTTAAACAAATACATAATTATCATTTAAGTTATTGGAATCCTGCATAGTATATATAATTGTAATAAAAAAATAAATATATAAGAGCAGATCTATTTTCATGAGTTCGCGAACCAGCATAATTAGGTTACGGGAAAGGGGTTTTATGGGGCTTCAAAAGGGTAAACATGGGTTTTTGGCATTTTTTTTACCATACTTTTTCAAATTCATCAATGTTAACTGAAAAAATTTAAAAGAGCTTGAAAAATCAAACAATTTGGCATTTTTAATTTTTTTTCTTAGCATAACTGCTTACGGGGAAAATCCAAAAATGTGTTTTCCATATTATTCTCATAGAAAATCAACTAAACCCTGTATCTGGCTTATTTATTGATACTAGAGATCGCCCACTGGTCGAAATTCGACCAAAAATTCAGTTGATCTTGAGACAATTAGTTTTAAAATGTTTTATAATTGAAACATCTGTTCTTCCTGATTTTCTAGCAGTTGTTCAATTCTCCTTTTTCCATAAGATTAACATTGGAACTTTGAAAGCCTGTGGGGCTCAGCCCTGGAGTCCGATGTGAATTAGAATGTGATTCTGCTAATCTACAGGACTATACCTTTCTAACGGTATGCGCGGATTTATCCTACGATGCACACGAGCTGAGAAAAAAGGAGGAAATGAAACATGCTTGCGTATTAATATATAGATAACTTAATCAAATTTGATATGTACATTATCTATATAGATAGGGTTTAACTTATTCTTGCTTACAAAACCCATATGGTGGCAAACCTACTTACCTACTCGCCCCCATGGGGTTTATGGGGAAAATAAAAAATTGCCAGATCTTGATAAAATTTTGAGTTACCTTTACCAATTATTGATTCTTAGATTTTCAAACAACAACACATGGCAGCAAACCTACATACTCGATCCTATTCAGGGCCGCCGAGAGAATTTTTGTGGCCCGGGGCAGTTCTGGAGTGAGGCCCCCCTCCCACGCGCGGTGCATCCCTGCCTGTCGCCGTCTGTGTTCGAACCAGATGCAATATAGACTACATTTTTATTTTTATTTCTTTGGATATTTATTTTGTATAGCCTATATGCACACAATTTGCTTTCTTTTCTTGAGTTATTCATAAATATTTTATTTGTATTATTTTAAGATATAGATAGGACAAATGTACTTAGGTTTACTGTAGCCTACATAAAATAATTTGATCAAACTTGCACTTTGGCTGGGTTCGAGAGTGCTTATTGGAGAGCTACCAAGTGGTTTTAGGCCTAACTTAAGTATTTTGAAATGGCTAAGCTTACAGGAAAAAGTATAAAAATGCATTTTATTTAAAAAAATTAATTAATTACATTTTTTTGTTTACTAAACGCTTTTGAACTTATAATTAGTTGCTTTTGCTTTGGGGCCGTCCATAAATTACGTCATCCCTTTTTGGCTATTTTTGGACCCCTCCCCCCTAAAATCATCCTACCATCATAATTTGTCCCCCCCCCCCCCTTCTCAGAAAAATGACGTCATTTTTAACAAACCTCCGTTTTAAGTAAAGATCATGTTTTTTCGTCAAAGCTACTTAAGTTCTATTCTTTATTGATTTATTAAGACTATCAATTAACTTTTGAACCCCATTTTGGGGGTAGTTTGTCGAAAAAACTATTCAAACCGGATATTTTTGTTTAAAAACCACTGTAGTACCCCATCATTTATAGGATCGGAAGTTGTTGGAAAATACAACGTAGGGCCTATATCAATACCCCCCTCGTCGAAAATGCGTCATCACTGCTCTCTCCCTCTCCTTCACTTGCAGGTGCCAAGGTCATTAAAATCTTGATACTTACCTGATAAACTTATCTTACAATAAACTAAAAACATTGACAAATCAAATCTGAATTTACCTTTAGAAATAAACCCAAAATGACTTTCTTAATGGGCAAATAAACTAAATTAAACTATAAAACAACGCCTAAAAATAGTCTAATGTATTTTCTTAGATCATTACTTTATAATAGTTGAATTGTGTTCGAATTTATCATTTGTTTACTGTCAAAGTTTGATATAACACATAATGTTTTTATAACGTCATATCAAAGCCGACCCCCCTCCCCCTTGCACATCACTCTACTATCATTTTCAATCTGGACCCTCCCCCCTATTTTCAGATGGCGTAATTTATGGACGGACCCTTTATAATTAATTTATAAATTGAAAGAATTACGCAAGGTCCTATTTACTCGACACTAACCCTCAACTTCACTCCTAAGCCATTAGATGATTCAGTGTTGGTTCTTAAGCAAAACTAAGTACCGTCCACAAAAACTAACCAACTCGCAAACGTTTCTTTCTTGCCTTCAATATGGCAAATTCATTTATGACATTATTAAAAGACTCTTTTATCTTCCCTTTTATCTTATATACTTGGACCAACAAACGCAGACACGACAATATTAGTCGAAGCCGTAAGGGATCTGTTGCAAAATATAACTTTTTTGCAATGGTATAGCTGTCTAATACCGGCACAGCACGAGGCGGCGGGCGCGGCGCCGCGGTGTCTGTTCACCGACACAGAGCTTGAAACCACGGAAACTCATAATGGCCTGATTTATTAGGCCATTTTATATACAGATATATACAGGTCATTTGACAGTACATAAGGTCATAGGTTATACTTGGTTACGGTTTGAAGATTTTTATAGGTCTTCAAATCACCAATGCAGAGATTAAATTTTGCTACCATAGATAGAAAAAAAAATGCCTGAAGATGAGGCCCCCTGTCTCTTGAGGCCCGGGGCAAACTGCCCCCCCTTCCCCCCCTCTCGGCGGCCCTGATCCTATTGTATTTCAATGGGGGAAGATCTGAAATTCCATTGAAAATTCGCTGAGTACGCAGGTCTGCTGCGACTGGGGGTATTTATTCCTATACATCAAATACACAAAATAGGCTTAGGCCTATTGGACGAACACAATTATCATGGAATTTTTAAATACAATTATTTTAACAACACTTAAAATCAAATGTAATGAAAATCGTTTGTCTACATTGTAGCCCCTAATAATTTGTATGTAAAATAAATTTGTTTCGAATTCGAATTGTTTTGTTCGAATTCTGTTTAACAACTTTTGAGGTTAACGCACAGAAAAAATGGACATATGTGTTATCGGTACACTTTTTAAAAGTCTACAAAATAATAACGCCAACATTGCGAACTAATAACAGGGCAGAAAATGGATGTTTTGCGTGCAGTTTGGTGAAATAGTCGTTTTCGCCAAACCACTTTAATTTCAACAACAAGCCAGTAAGTCTGCATTTAAACCGGGAACCAGTTGATTGCAGAATGTCTATGCCTATAGACAATCACATTTCAGCATACAGATTAACGCAGAAACCTTCGCCTCTGACATCTGGATTCAAAGTGGTAAACATAATATGCCACTATTGTCGGGAGATGACTTGTTGGCCTGTTGGCCACTGAGGGTGTTGGGGGGTGAGGGGAAATTTACATCCAAAAACTACTGGTCATTTGGTGAACTAAGCAATAAAAACAAACCTAGATTGTACTATTCTACATGAAAACATTTTGATGAAAAAGGTAAACAATTGTTTTTGTTGACAAACCAGCTACCCTAATTTAATGTAGAGATAGACAGCTGACTGCAAAATAAAAGAAAACAATGTAGGGATGCTGTATGATTTTGGTTTTGTTAATAATTTGTATGGTAGAATAGAAAAAAACAAAAAGCAAATTATTCTGGCCAATGGCATGTGTCAGCTTCGAGCTTCCCCCTCACCCCGCAACCCCATCACTGGCCAACAAGTCATCTCCGGACAAACAGTCTGCTACAATCTGCAACTTCGTCGCTCTGCTCAAATTGTTTGAACTATAATCACATAAAAACGGTAATCACATGCCATTATCTTCCGTGTCATCTGTTATCTGTAATGTAATTTACCGGGTCCCAGCGGTATCTAAAGAGCATTGTTGTAATAATAAACAAATGTACGACAACCTCATAAAGCTGAAGTATGATGTGTTATTGTTATGGCATCAGATGTAAAATAAATATTTGTTCAAAGTTCGAAATTTAAATTTTTTAGTTTAGTTTGATGAAAAAATGTCGTACGTTAAGTGGCCCAAAAGAGCGATAGTGAATTTATTTAAAAAATATAAAAATTTTATTATTTGCTTCAGTTTAGTAGTTGACTTCCATCTTACAGTTAATTATTAATTGACCACAATCGGCCAAGATTAAGGACAGGACTATCATTGACACTGAACTTCTTTTATTTGTAGTATACAGTCCACGCAATCGTGTATTTGTTTATTATCGTAAAAACATATAAATTACTGTTGGAAGATGACTTGTTGGCCAGCTAGGGAAAAAGGGATTGAGGGGAGGTTACCCCCACCTCAGTGATTTCTAGATCTCCTATTGGTTAATTTTTAATGTCTTATTTTATTTCAATGCTATTTAACAGCTGATAGTGGTGGGGGTATTCCCCTTACCAACAGCCAACAAGTCATCTCCCAACAATACTGTACAAATAAACAGTTGTTTGTTCGTTTTGATTGAACCTCACGCAACATAGTACAGAACACATTATTATAGCCTACTACGAACAAAAGAAGTTCATTGACAAAGATAGTCCACCTAATATTGAAAGTTTCTAGCAACGGATATGTTCTAGTTTTAAAAATTCAACTGTAATTTAAATATTCCATGATAACAGCTGATGTATACGTCGAATGAATTAAATGACAAACTCTCGTATTTAAAATGGTGTCTGCAAGTCGTTATTTGTTTTAAATCTGCCTTATTTGTTTTAGATTGGTACGATTTTTGCCTAAAAACGATTTTTGATGTTAATGCACTCACTGAAAATGAACAGATGTTTTAGGTGCGCTTTATAGGCAACAGAAAACGCCAACTTTGCGGACAGATAACAGGCCATACAACAAAGCTGTTCCCCTTGTATGATGAAAATAAAATAATTTTGGAGTTGGTAACTACACTTAAACCCCTCTTTGGACCACATTTAGACCTACTGCAGGGCCTATGTAAACGATCCTGTAAGGCAAATAACCATTTTATAAAGAAAAATTACAAAAGTGTAATAATAGGCTATAACGTTTCAAGATGGTTGTGACAACAAGATGTAACAACATGCCTAATAATACAAAAATGTGAAACAAAAATATAACAATGTAACAATATTTAGTACTCCCTCTACAACACGGATCTGATTACCATTAAAAATGCATATACAACGCAACCAAGGAAATTAACATGACGTAAATTATTACCGCAAATAAAATTTTAACGTAACCAAAAAAATATGAAAGTAACATTACCAACTAGAGTTCAGTGATAAAATTACAAAACTTTAACATTAAATTACTAATAAGAATTTTGAAAGCTAAAATGCCGGGTTTTATAGTTTTTATATAACTGTCATTATTGTATAAATAAATACACATTAATAACAATTATTTAGTACCTCCACAATGCCATGAGAACGAATGTAATCAAGTAAGTGGGCTAGATAAGACAAGACACACTGAAAAAGTTTGGGTTTTGTTAGTTTAACATATTTTCCTCGCCCAAATATTTTGTACACAACATATTGGCTGGAAATATTGAGTTTATTTCACAAAAATAGATCGTTGCAACCACAGAAGTGTGTATATGTATTGCAAATAGTGTATATAGAGGTCTGTGTGGTCTCAACAAAGGTTACGCTTTGATTGTTTCAATTATAGTTAAGATTTATAAACAATATCTCTTTAAAGTTATATTTTATTATTAAGACAGAAACTTTTCAAAAAATACCAAAAATTTAAGCAAAATTTAAGAGCGCGATATACGAGTCAAAATATAAGAATAATATAGGAATATTTCGCTCAGAAAGCAATGTTTTAGATTCTGTAGAAACTTTACCTGGCATAAAGCCTTGGAGCAAAGCCATAAAGAAAAGAAAATAAAACACCGGGCGTTAAAGGAAAACGTCTTAAAATAAACAAACGTAAGTTTTATCAATTTTATTAAAAAACTGTAAGAGAACATTTCTAAATCCCTACGCTAACATGATAAGATAGTATATTGATAATACAACGTAAGGAAAATATGTTCAACTTTCGAAATAACAGTCTATGGCGTAAAACGGTTTCATTAAATTATATAGGGTCTACAGGCTAAATACATGACAAGGCTTAAAATCCTACTATATTCAGATTGTCACGTACACCGCCGCGGCTTCACAAGTAATGTCTAGTCAAGCGCACTGCCTGTCGTAAATGTCGGGACGTAGCCTACACGTCTCCGCAGGTTCGAGCTCGGACCTTGTCAAGGTCGAGGCGGCAACATTGTCCTGTACTTGGAAGGGTAAGCCCCGAATCCATCTGTGCCGAAACAATAGCGCCCCAAAATTCGCCGCTGCGTCATCTGGGGTTACAGTTTTTTGTGACCTACTTTCTCGATTTCCTCGAAGGACCAGCTCATTTGTCAACTTTCTCTAAATATTTAAAACGACAAAGCAAGATTTAGGTAAAACCAGCATCCTACGTTTAAACTCTAACACTTTATACGAGTAGGCTTCATAATTCGAATTTTTAATATGTTACAAGCTTAAAATTCTTAACATCAACATGATTTTTTTACAATACCTTCCAATGGAAAAGTTTAGTCATGTCGGCCACAAAAAGTCCTAAATAAATAAAAACTGTAAGAGACAGTCAATCTTATCTTAAACTTGGTCATTAAATTTGCTATATTGTCATAAGAATCTTGTAAAATATGTCGTTACACTAGACATAAATAATCTGGAATTAATACTTTTTCATTTGAAATATTCATTGTGTTGACATAAACTTAATATTTATAATATTCCTACTGCATATTTATTCTTATTTACTTAATTTTAAATCTTTAATCGCAAAAGTTTAGAAGACGTCGATTAACCACTTTTAAGATCCATAACCCTGGACAGGGGCGTAACAGAGGGGCCCGCAGGACCTGAGGTGCGGGGGGCCCGTGTATTGGGAAATATGTTTTGTTTAATTTTTTTTTTTACTCATGTTATAGAAGTTTTTAATTTGATATGGTGCCATTGTATTTTCTAAATGACTGAAATATAACTTTAATAAAATATCAAAATATTTTTACAGTTAGGTTTTCGGCACACTGCTGGTCTGCCGCCAGCCGCAAACCCTTGTCGGCTCGACCTGCCCGCGCCGTGCAATTCGTCGCGATGTGTTGGAGCAAATTAATTTTAGAATCCTTTAAAAAAAATTAAAGGTAATGAAAAACTATCTATAAAGTACAATGTACCAAGAAAACCTTAGTTGCTTAATTAAACTAAGTAATAGAGAACGAGACAGTTATACGTTTCAGAGGTACGGTCATCAATTAATTTGCATCCCAAAACTCCGTAATAGCTAAACAATAGGCCTACTATACTACAATACGGGAAATGTCTGTGGTAATGCATTTTCCATCGTTCTCTAAATGTAGCAGGTAGGTTTTGTAAACTTTTCATTTGGGAGTTTTTTGGTCCAAGCGCATTATAAGTTTAGAAACAACCTAAACCCCAGAAAAAGTATTTTTTAACTAAGTTTAATAATTTTGTTATAACATTGATCATATGGGTTTACCATCGAGTCAAAGAAATATGGAAGTTAAATGAAAATAAAATAGCCTAATGTTACTTTTAAGCAACTACTGTGTTTTTAACCATGGGTTTTGGAGCAGCTGTCACCTGTGAAAGGTTGGTATAATAGTCGACGTAAACCGCAAAGCCTAAAATTACTAAGATACTGTTACAAAAAAGAAATAAAACCAACAAGCAAGTCTCGGTTAACCCCTTACTGTATGATAAATAAAACACAAATAAGATTGAGTTTTTTTACTTTCATTTTTGATAACATGTCCAAGAGAGGGTAAAATTATAGAACAAACAATCAGATGGGCTTAATTTCTTTAAAAGGATAGACTGTAGGCCTAGTTGCAAACTGAATAAGAGTAGGCTTTACAAATTTAAAAATATAATAGATTACTTGCAGCTGCAATGTTACAATTACTATGCATTAGTACTTTAACTTTGTCTAGGTAAATCTTTTTTTGTAAAAGATAAGTAATCAAAAGAACTCTACCACCACCTTAACCATTGGTTGACACTGATTTTCTGGTGGGAAACAGTGATAACCGGTGACTGGACCTATCGGAGGGGGCCCGAAAATAAGTTTGCAGGGGGGCCCGTAAAAACCAGCTAAGCCACAGAAAGGGCTATCAATTATGACAGGTTGATACTGGTAGATTCCATCACCACAGACGCGTGGGGTACGGCATACAGTACGGCAGCAACGAAATTGCCATCCTCAGGTACCTGAATTATTTAGCTTATAAAGAAAAGCTATTTTCAGTTGTAAAGAAATTGGGGAGATGCTAGATAAATTACAGTACACATTTCTTACACTTGGTTATAATATTCAGACTTCCAACTTTATTATTCAGATATATATCCTATACTATAATACGAGCAATGTCTGAACGGATGTGTGTTCCACGATCTCGAAATCTAGCAGATAGATCTTGCTTAAACTTTGCACTTAGGAGTGTTTTGGCTCAAAAATGAGTTTAGCAACAGCCTTTATCCCAGGAAAAATAGAATTTGGTCTTAATTTAAGTTTAAAAATCGTAATTTTAACGTTGGTCGTATGGGTTGCTATTTTGGTAACGAAATAACAAATAAAGGTATATAAAAAGAAAGAACGTTAACGAGGTGGCCCGTGCGCAAATTGCACATTTTATGATTCTGTATGAGTGAAACTCACCTTCAGTACGTGAATGTTGATTACGAAGTGACAGAGATCTATTTTTGTTTACTATCTGGCTTTTAAAACTCATCTGAAGGTAATCAGCTGTTAAATTACAAAGAACTTGCAATAAAAGTTGGTCAACATTTTAAAGCGCCCTCTAGAAATAAATCAAAGTCGAGGGGGGCGAAGCCCGAAACAATATGACCTTTTCAATTACGATTCGTCACTGCGGTATATCCTAAGCTTTAAAATGACACCTCAATCTTAAAAATCGGTTCAGTAGGTCGAGAGAAAAAGGGACGTAACAGACGAAACCTTTATAGAAATAAGAAGATAGATGTTAAGCAGTGTTTTGGAAACAGGAAACAGCTGTTAAGATTATAGGTGAAAATTAAATAGGTTTATTACAATCACACTATAACAAAAGTGAATTAATAGGCCTACTAACGAGCAATGCTCGGTTAACCTGGTAATATCTATGATAAGACAAATAACGGTATTAATCCTGGGATCGTTAATTGTTTATCAATCCCGATTCGTGTACACCTAGATGTTTCCTCGTCTTGTGCTTGAGGTAATTTCCTCTCTCCTTCAAAACAACCAATTAGGCTTAAAATATTACTTATTCATTTCATATATACAACACATGCATGTATTGGATATGTAATTTATAAAGATTCAATTCTTCTCAGTTGGCACCACCACTACTGAAGTCCTGGACACGCCTATGATTAAATGGTCTTTTAGTCCATGTGCCAGGTCCCAAAAAGGTATAATTTTGTGATCGCGATGAAACTTATACATCTGAATCAGACAGCTCTGGAGGTAGTAAAAATGTATATTATTCGAAAAAATATTTTCGGTTTTTAAGATGGCGGCCATTTAAAGATGGCGGATGCATGTTTATAATAGATAGGTTATATCTCGGTTATTTGTCATCCGATTTCAATAAATCTTTTTTTGTTTTGAAGGTAATTAAATTTGCAAGATTTAATTTATTTACATTACTATACAAATTTTGCTTCGTTTCCGAGGTATTTATCAAAATATATCTGATTGTTGCTTAATCTTTACCTTTAAGTCTTAATTACTCGTAGACCTTACATTTTCCTCGAATATTGTTTATTACGAAAAAGATAGATAATTTTATAAGCTTTACAATGATATATAACATAATTTACTTTACGTAACTCACAGCGATATGAGAACCAAAAACTTGGCTCGTGTCAGGGTTCGGCGCTACGGCGCGGCGCGCGGCGCGGCGCGATAGCGTATGAGTGGACCCGGCCGGCCCGCACGTCTGACTCGCCTGGCGTCCAACAGGACTTGCTTTATATTTTTCTTAAGGGGGCCGTTCGGCACCGAAAATCTACCCGAAAACATGCAATCGTATTTCCAGCCTTCGGTTGGAACTGTTCATCCTAGACTTAAGCTGTTTGTTTTATATGGTAGTCAAAGAGTGGTTCTAGTGGAAGTATACCTGTTTTTTTCTAAAAAAAATTTTATAATAACTTTTATTTGAAACTGAAATTCACTAACTTTGACATACATTTTCACGTAATAATATCACAAATTATTGAAAAAGCAGGTAGCCTTCCACTAGAACCACACTTTAACTTCAAATAAATCGTAAAATAAAATATTTTGGTCGGTAAACACTAACCGAAGACGGGAAATACGATTGCATGTTTTGCCCTCGCGCGGGAAAAAGGCCACTGTTTCGGGTGAACCTAGCGGCGCGGCAACGAACTACGTGAAGGAAACTACTACCAGTCCTGTTTAATTTTTCTGTTTCCTTTATACTATCCATCTTACAAATATCTTCAAGCAAAAGTAGTTTTCAAGTTATAAACAAACCCAACCGTCCATGCCATCGATCTGTCTTCGATCTCCTAGCCATTGTGGCTGGCGGCCGGCCACGCACAGCACACCGCCGCTCCGGCCAGTCGTTCTCACTTCTCATACGTGCGGCCGATGCATAGCTCAGCGTGAAGTTGTTGTTGGTAAATAGCAATACGAAAGGAAGGGCCTTGAAAGCCCTCAAAGTTCGCAATTTCCCCATTTGATTAAGTCCCGTATTACAGTATCATAGTACTATATGCAACATATTTCTATTATCACATCTATTATATTAACTATGATAGAAACAAAATATTATTATAACCGTTAGTAAAATAATGACATAAGTGTTTGTAAAATACCCTCTATTAGAATTTTTTCCATTATTGTAATAAATTGAAAAAAAAAACTGTTTGGTTGTTTTTATTATTATGGAGTTTAATGATTACAACTGGTATTTTAATTTTGTTTGTAAAATCAATATGAAAATGCGTTCTGTAGCAGTTCATAGGTTATTATTATAATATTTGATCCATTACACTGTAATATTTTTGATCGCATAAATATGGTAATAGGCCTATGTTATAGAACTATGATATACTAGTGGCTTATAGGGGCAAAAGCCCCTAACTATAATAATTTAGATCTTAGTGGATTACAAAGAAAATGCTTTACAAAGAAAGCTGTCAGAAGATTTTTTTTTATCGATAATATTTTAGCAATACTGTTTGCAAAGAATTTGATACTTATTTGAAACGCCGACGCACTCTGTGGTGCGTATTTTAAGGTGAGTATGACTGAAGGGTGAGTGTGATGGTTGTGATGGATCAGATGAGGTGTCTTTGTTACTGACAAATAGCAGCCGTTTCATTATTCAGGATCATTAAATAATAGCACAGTGACCAAAGGCAGTCATCCGCTTCCAAAGTACTCTTTACAATCTCGAGAGTCATGATACCGCGAATGAATGCTTAATTTTGTCTATGGTTAAAACCTATATCGATTCTAAAAATGGACTTTTTAATAAATAATAATCCTTGAGCTAAGACAAAAATTAACATAATGTAGAAAAGGGGCAATTATTAAAAACCGTGCGGATGCTCAGCACCCATTTCAGAATAAATACAGTAGCATACTTTCAATAGTGTGCATCATACACAATTCTTTTTTTAACCATTTGATTTCTGTATTTGGTTTTTCCATTAGTTGAAATAGTATTTTACCTCCTGTTTTATTTTTTAGGGTCACAAAATGATAACACACTCCGTTATAGTAGACTGTCTTCACTCACTGTACAATTTTCGGCTCTCCTAATAAATAGCCTACACGTAACTTATTTGCGTGAAAACAAAGTAAATTTTTTTAATCCCTATAAATTTTATAGAGTATTTCCCAATTTTAGAAAAGGGACAATGATTAAAAATCGTGACGGATGCTCAGCACTCATTTCAGGATAAATACACTTTCAATAGTGTTCATCATACACCATATTCAACTGTTTGATTACCTTGTATGTCTATGAGCTTAAATAGTATTTTCCCTCCTGTTTTAATTTTTAAAGTCTCAAAATTAAATTTGAACACTCTCCTTAAAGTACAGTGTCTTCATTCACTATACAAAATTCGGCTCTCCTAATAGATACACGTAACTTATTTTCGTAAAAAGTAAAATTGTTTTAATCCATGTAAATTTTATGGAGCAATTTCCCCGTTCTTTCTCATTTATTTGGAAGATTTTGGGCATTTTTTTTGTTTTCCCTAGTCTTTGGAGCAAACGTCTTTAATTGAAACTCTATCGATCCTATCATTCTACAATTAGTAAAACACAAAATAGTATATAGTCCGTTTTTTTAAACCTGATCCTTCACGAGAATATTGGGGTGCATGGGGGAGGGATTTAAACTATAAACAAAACATTTAAACTCGTGACAAACATGTTCGAGTATCAGATTTCCTCAAATAACGTTTTAAATAAGTTATAATGTCTTTCAGTAACTCCTAGTCAGCTGTTATATTTTTAAGCCAAACCTATTCCTTGTTAAAAAGTAACAGTTCTAAAATAAACTGATAAAAAACAACTGCTACCAATAATATTGTAAAACTGATGCACAATATGTTGTGATGTAAAATTAACCAGCTGGTATGCAACAGTGAAATAAAACAAAAACAACAAAAAAACCAAAGCGCTTCAGCCAATGGGAAAATAGCAAGGATAAACAAACCCCTACCACCATCTCTCCCTAGAAGGATCAGCTTAAAAAAACTGTCTATAGTGCAATTTTTCAGAACACCAACACTTTGTTGGCTGCCACACTATACGTTTGAATTAATAATAATTTAATTTTTATTCTATGGGTTTAGTTTATTCTTTTTTTTTATCAAACTAAACACATACTTTAATGCAAACAAAAAACCCTTTTCTTGAACCATAACTCATCGCTCATTGTACCCGTTTCAAGATCAAATTCTATTTTTCCATTTATTTGCATCTAGGCCTATAAAGTATTGCTAGGCCTTTAATCTAGGATTAAAGTATTGCCACCTTAGGTGATTAGTATAATACTAGTATACGTGTTGCTCGAAATCGAGCAATTTATTTAAATACAGTACAAATGTTACTTTAGCTCTAAATCAATGACATCCGACCAATCCAATAATGTGAATATCTTTAATCGCCAATAACTACACGTATTTGCAGCTGATTATTAACAGATGTTTCAAATGCTTTATTCAGTCCCCAATGTTATTTAAATGGGAAATTTTAAGATTTCAATGTTGGATAGCGCTTTTATTTTCAGTCCGATTCTCATTTTTGGCGGAAACAACTACAGACCAAGTAATATCCAACGACACCAAAAACTTGAAAATCGGTTAAAAATTGTAGGAGGAGTTCTCAAGACAAAAATACCCTTAGCGTATTAAATAAGTATAGATAAGATCATCTTCACTCATTGTATTCCACCCGGCTTTCTTTTTAAAATAAACCAAAACATATGTTCTAATGTACACAAAGCAGAGGATTTCGATTCCCCAAGCTATTCTTATGGAGGACGTTTAACGTTATTCCTCATTTCCTGGTAACATTACGGACATCACGATAATTTTCCCTCGTGCAAGGCCTTTTGTACCAAAAGGTCGTTTGTACCGAGACCTTTAATTTGAGACCCCTCTTATCTTCCTACGATTTGTAGAACGCTCACAATTTTGCTCAAGAAATTTCCCTATCAGAGATCAAATTCATCTTCCAAATTGGAAATGTATAGCCTATGTGAATTTACCTCACTGTATTTATGTATTTTATTATTTTCGTATTGTATAGTTTTTTTTTATTTGCGTAGTCTATCTGTCTGAACAACTTTGTAGGGAAGCTTATTTTAGTTGATTTCAATCAAATCCTGTTCTCATCAAATCTTGAATTTAATTTAATCAAGTACTGAATAACAGCACCATCGCGTACAATGCTAATCAAGAAGTTACAATTTGTTTCTATTTACGTTTCTGTATTATAATTATGCAGGGAAGTTTTTTTTTAAATTTGTATTTATTGTTTTACGTCATTAAATTGCTATTTTATTAGCGAATTGAAAATTGAAATCATTTTTGTAAATTAGTCTCATTTTGTATATGTTACTTTTGTATTTGACTATGTGTTAATTTTGTAGGCTATACAATTAATTTGCTTTTTTATTTTGTATGTAAATAAATTATAAATATTTTAAAATTTGCCTTGTTACGTTAAATCCTTGTAAGAATTATTTTATTTATAATTTGAATACTACTTTATAATTAATTAAAATATTTAAATGTACGTTATTTAAAAAAATCGTAAATTGAAATAATAATTTTTAGGTTACAGAAAATTTGGACTTCTGAAATTTAAACTATGACAGTTTGTTTTAAAATGATATCTAAAATTAAAACTATAAAAGTTTGTTTTGAAATTATTTAAAACATTAAAAAGACAATGCCCTATACTAAATAAAGTGATTATGGTAGTGTAATTTTTTGCTTAGCGACAGTATATTATGGATGTTATGGAAACTCTGACTGATCCAAAAATAAACATAACCGTGCAATCCGTCACTCGAGTCGCGTGTTGAACTTCTCATACCCGCAGCACGGCTGTCGAGCCTCCCCCGGTGCGGGACAGACCGTGCCAGTGAAGCGAGATAATTTTTACAACCCCGAAAACCGGGTCTGTGCCGGCCGCTCTGTTGTGCTGGCGTGTGGTCAGTGTCATTCATTAGAAATCTTTCGGGGTCGGTTTGGGGAAGGGGAGACCAGGGACGCAACGGCCGCTCCTGATTTTCCATTTTTTGTGCCTTCCGATATCTTGGCTCGGGCGTCGGTAACTCAGGCAATCTTCCTACAAAATTACCGACATTTCGACGAGCCCATTTCGTTTTGCCGAACGGCCCCCTTAACTGGATTTTTTTTTTTTTTGCTTTAATAACATTAATATATTTACAGGTCCCAAATTTGCTTATTTGGCAAAAAATTTTAGGTAACATTTTCAATGCCAAATATTGCCAAATATACTTATCCAAAAATTCCAAAAGAAACAAAATATTTTTTAAAGATTATTAGTTAGTGTATAATATAGTTAAAAATTAATAAATACTTCTAAATTATAATAAACATATATGGTACTACATTTGTTTCGTTAATGTATAGCCTAAGTTGAAGTTCAAATAAAACTATTCTACCTTTCTGTACTAACGCGTAAGTTACAGTAAAATGCTTTTCGTTCGTAAATAAAGGAGGAACTTTGATTGAAATGGACATTTCTTTTTTTATTCAGCATTATTCTACTATTCTGTAAAATTAAATATAATTTGCTAAGACAAAATATAAACAATTAAACTATAAATTTACCGCATAAAATAAAAGTATATTACCATTTTTAAAACGTATTTAAGCTTACTAATGATAGTAGATCTCTGATAATTTATTTATTTATTTATTTATTTGCATATAAACGGTATACACCATTTTACATTTCGATTCATGCAGTCCAATTTTGCAGGCAATAGGCTAAATAGATGGCTGGCATAACATGCAATGTAGTACTTAAAAAACTATACAAGCAGCAACTAATTCATGGACAAGCAAGCACAATAAATAATGATTAATCAAGACTAAGCAATCCATATCAAGACAATAAATAAGATTTAACAAGACTAGACATTGCAAGACTATGAGCAGTAATTAAGACAAGAATTACAGATTTACAAAGTTAAGACATTACAAGACTAAGCAAAACATTCAAGACAATAATGATGATTAAACAATACTAAGCAATAAATGACAAGACAAAATAAATAACTTAAGTGAAAGAGTGTGGTAACAATAAGAAAGTATATGCACCATAGAAATACAGAAATGGTAATACTGACTAACAAACATGCAATGATGAAAGGGTTGAGCAAAATGAACAAGTGAAAGACAATGGGGTGTAACGGATCACAGGATCACTGAAGCCACTTTCCTCCTAAAGTACTGCACTGAGCCACTGAAGAGGTCAATCAGAGCAGCAGCTTCACCTCCAGAACGCATGAGTCTTGACAGGCCATTGTGGTATGCATAGTAGGTGGGCAGGTACAAATGCTTCAATAATGTTCAATAAAGCATCTAATTTCCTGTTAAAACATACATTATTTGAGAATACATAGCCCTAAATTAAATACAGGGTGGCTGAAAAGTCACTGACGATTTTGTTTTTGTTATTCTATGGAAACTATACATGTTACATAAATAAACGGATTAGCAATAGAGAGGTAATTTAATACCATTAATGATGGTTAGATTTTGTTGAAACATCAAGCAGGCAACATTTGGAGTTGGTAGACTGATGATAAGCAGTTGATGCAAAAACTGGTATTTGGGGGGTATGTGCGAAAATTGCATCAGTATAAGATGTTTAAAATAAGTTTTGCTCTGTGAATGATGATGGAGATCATAAATCGATTACTAATAGAGCAATGATGACCCATTTTATAATGCCCATCATCATTCACAGTTTAAAACTTATTTTAAACATCTTATACTGATGAAATTTTCGCACAAACCCCCCAAATAGATTTTGCATCAACTGCTTAGGCCTATCATCAGTCTACCAACTCCAAATTTTGCCTGATGTTTCAACGAAATCTAACCATCATCAATGGTTTTAAATTACCTCTCTATCGTTATTTCGTTTACTTATGTAACATGTATAGTTTCCATAGAATAACAAAAACAAAATCGTCAGTGACTTTTCAGCCAACCTGAAGTTTTCATTCATATAAATTAATTTCATTTATCATTGGACTTCAATTAAATTTTGTGTTTAATACATAGTGATCAGGTTAGATATATAAAATTAATAAAAATATTATCGTTAGCCAACAGTTGCTTTCACATCCCCTGCAATTAGTTAAATGTTTATTATTGCTGACTCTGGTAGAATGTACTTTATATGTATAAATATTATGTATGGTATTAGATAATCCTAAAGATGATTGCATTATAATTATTCTTGATTATTATTTGCATGGATTTCTAGATTTTTATGAATATTTTGATTTCACATATTAACTAGCTTGAACACACCAACAAACGCATCGTCTAATTGAAATCAAATGTTAATGAATTTAAAATAGTCTAAATTAATATGTACAGCATTTTTTGGCATAAAACTTTTATTTAACATTTTATTGTATTTTACATGTTTTTCATAAAACTTTTAGTCTATATGGGTAAAAAGCTACTAAATGTATGGGTCCTTAAATAATGTATAGGCTACTTTTAAACAACGCTTATGTGCTCTATTGAGCATTTTGAAAGAATTATGATCATTGGGGTACTACCTGTTACCTGTTACCTCCTATGTCTGTCCCGTAGACCACGAAGGCATGGGACCCGTCCTTAATTTCCTTGTAGTACCGTAGGCTAAAACTTGGCCGTCAACTCCGGACGCTGTCCAATCAGGTTATGGTAAGGTTGAATTAAGATTAATTTAAAGTATACGTTTGTTATAATAAGTACTAGGGGGAATTTGTGTTAGGTAAAATTATTAAATGTCACTTTCCTTTTCCACACGCTCAATCGCAATCTTATTCCTTCTAAGGACGATCAAAGATTGCTGCACTTTGGAATAAATGTGTTGAGTTGAACTACATGTTAAATTTTTATATTGGTTATCAGTTGGTTTTTGTTAAAATTTGTATTTACAAATCATCATATAAATTATAATTAGCATAACATTTTAACTTTAAAGGGCTGTAAAACGAAACCCTGATTTTCCCAGCTAAGGGACCAGTTCCAACCGATAGCCTATCTCGTGGCCAAAAACAGCATATTAAAAACAAAAAAAAAAAACAATAATTGTGCAGAAAAAAAGTTTGTTCGTATACAGTTATTGCTTGTTTTTTTAGTATAATAAATAGTACCAATGGGACCGACCTTTTTATCGGTAAAATAAAAAGCGACACTCTCCTTCCTTAGACAAAACTTGTTCGCTCCGCTCACTTGACCTTTTTCTTTTTTAAACGAGCTCGTTCGCTTCGTCCACTCGCTAGACCGGTATGTGCTCTTTTGTATAAATTTGTTGAACCACGGGTTAAACACATATGTATATATCTAAAAATTTAAGCGTATTTTTCTGTTCAATTAAGTAGCTACAAAAAATCTCCATAGGGACAACATGAGAAACTTGGAAGGCATTTTTCCAGTCATGGAATCAGTTACAATCGATTTCTCATTGCTAAAGCCCCCATATTTATAAAAAAAAATAAATAAATAAAACTCCTTGGACGGAATCAATTTTGCCCCTACAAACAGTGCTTGTTTTAGAGGATAAGCTAAAATAATAATAATGTAATTTTATTTTAAGGAGTAAATATAATCAAGTTAATTTTAAAATGTTTATTAATTATACGTAGCTATAAGGAGTAGAACAGTGGCAATCTAAAAAACAAATACTGTTTTAGAACAATTCGACATAATGACTTTCTATGACTTATTAGCGCACTCACAGATATGTTATAAACCACAATACTGTATTTGGTTTTCAAAATGTAACCTAAAAGTTTTTAACCAAATAAGCAAATTTGGTTCGTGTGAATATATTAATATTATTAAAGCAAAAAAATATCCAGTTAAGAAAAATATAAAGCAAGTCCTGTTGGACGCCAGGCGAGTCAGACGTGCGGGCCGGCCGGGTCCACTCATACGCTATTGCGCCGCGCCGTCGCGCCGAACCCTGACACGAGCCAAGTTTTTGGTACTCATATCGCTATGGGTTACATAAAGTAAATTATGTTATATATCATTGTAAAGCTTATAAAATTATCTATCTTTTTTGTAATAAACAATATTCGAGGAAAATGTAAGGTCTACGAGTAATTAAGACTTAAAGGTAAAGATTAAGCAACAATCAGATATATTTTGATAAATACCTCGGAAACGAAGCAAAATTTGTATAGTAATGTAAATAAATTAAATCTTGCAAATTTAATTATCTTCAAAACAAAAAAAGATTTATTGAAATCGGATGACAAATAACCGAGATATAACCTATCTATTATAAACATGCATCCGCCATCTTTAAATGGCCGCCATCTTAAAAACCGAAAATATTTTTTCGAATAATATACATTTTTACTACCCCCAGAGCTGTCTGATTCAGATGTATAAGTTTCATCGCGATCACAAAATTATACCTTTTTGGGACCTGGCACATGGACTATTTGTATCGGTGTGAAAAATCCTCAACACAAAATATCAAACTGCGCATTGTCGCGAGCATAAAGGGTTGGTCGACTTATATCAAGTGGAAGGGGAAATCCTTATATACCGGTGTAGATCTCTTTCTACTATCATTCGAACACAGGATCATCCCCAGTAAACATCATCTCCATCACTATATACTATATGGCTTCAAGGTCTCCACTGCAAGTTCTTGCGGACAGATTCAACCAGCATTCCAAATATGACGTTCTAACAACAAAGAAATGCAGTGAACTTCAAGAGAAAAAAACATTATGAGTTACATTCAATGAAAAAATTGAATGAAAAAATTTGAACAGAAGTTGTCGCTGTTCTTGGAGATTCGCCCTACAAAGAAGGAGACAAACCATAGTTTCAAGCATACCTTCCGAGACTATTTGTCCAACATGCTCACGAACGAAGACCTGGACTCTATCAAACCCAGAATAATATTTTATATAGTTTCCCGTTGACCGTGTAGGAATAACTCTACAGAAATCACTTTTCATTTGAACACACCTTTGTAAAATCATCTAAGTACATTGCTCGTATATAATATTTATTTTTAGCATAGTTATTTCAGATGTATGTTTTATGATTTAGAATAAATTATTTTTATTCTTTGTTTTTATTTTTAAGTCCATAAAAACCAATGTTAAAAATTGTTTGAATTTTAATTTAAGGTTATAAATAAATAAGATTTTTCCTGGCATATAGAACTGTATTTATTATTTTTATCCCGGAACTAAGTTATTTGCAAAGTTTGAAGAAAATCGTTCGAGCCATTTTTTTTAGATCCGTGTGCATACATACTACTATTCGCTACCTTACTTGTATTACAGTATAGGACAGGATAGTTTGTTTCATCAACTATGAGCTAGCTAAATAAATGCCGTATAGCACGATGTAACCAATGAATACAAAAACGTAAAGAAGGTCACATCTTATGGAATAAATGCTTGAGAAAGTTTCCGTTGATGTAGTAGCGCACTCCACCCTGAGAGCGCACAGGAGACAATAACCTATTGGTCAGATTACATTCTGACTTTGCTGCAGGCTGCAGATGGTCACCAGTAAATAATCTCTCTCGTCCACACACTCTAATCACACATCATACATAACTTATGACAGTTTTCCATTACTGGACCAATTCTCACAATTTTGTAGGGACACTTTTTCCGTCCGCAGTTGGGAGATGACTTGTTGGCTAGTGAAGGGGAAGATACCCCCACCACTATCAGCTGTTAAATACCATTGAAATTTTTAAGAAGACATTAAGAATTAACCAACAGGAGAGCTACAAATCACTGAGGTGGGGGTAACCTCCCTTCAATCCCTTTTTCCCTTGCTGGCCAACAAGTCATCTCCCTATGCTCATTTTAAAACCGAAGTAAACAAATTTGAAAATAGCAGGATATTATGACGACGTTTAGCCTACAACTTAATTTATTTTTGTAAACACATGATTCAATAAAATATCTTCATTAGAATAACATTAAAGTTTGAAAGCCAATACGACATCAAAGTCTTAACAAGAAAAGGATTTAATGAAATAACGAAATATGGAATGAAATAAGGAATAATTAATACGGAATAATTTAGTACGAATGAAATAAGGAAATAACGATTCTTCTTGAAAAAAGCTTTCCAGTGATACCAAATAAGCTAGGTAACTATGGTTTAAAACGGTGTTTTAACGACACAATACTAAATAAGAAATTTAATATCTCCTCTCTCTCGTACTATGTTTAGACCTTTCTCTGGCGCTATCTCTATTAAGTGCTCAAGTTAAGTTTACAGCGCTCCTAGCGAAAACAATTTGCCAATTTTTAACATGGGATGTGACCTTTACGTTTTTGTATTCATTGATGTAACTGCGCAGACAAGTGGTGTCATTTTGGCGGGAACGGTTGAGGTTATGCGATCAGCTGTAGGGCGGAGATCAGCTGATGCAGCGGCAGGGAGGCTGCTGTATTGATCATGGACCGCCCTTGCCAAGCCCAGTCTGAGTGTAGTGCGGGTCGCGATCACACCCTCCCGGTCATCCGAACCGCCGATGTAATGAACACCGATCGTCCGGTCACTGGATAAATGTGAGTCGGTTGATACTTGTAACTACAGGCCGATAAGATTAGTAGAAACTGGAAGGAAAGTAACCAAAACGGAACACCACCCGAGAGGTAGCGTGACCCGACACATGTCGAAGGGCTTTGTCCTGCCAGGGGTGTATAGTGCAGGGTGTTTGGTACGATTAGGCCTACAGATTAGTGGGTTGTAAAATAACGTGTCACTTGATTTACCTTTGAAGCCGGTCGCGCTGTTAATGTGTAATTGGAAAGTGCCTAGAAGAAATCTTTGAATATAGCCTATTAGTAAAAGTTTTTTATGGAAGGGTTATTTTAAAGACATTTCCTCTGAATTATTTAATATTCTAAAAAGTTATTAATTTCAAAATATTTAATTTAAGAAACTAACCTTAACACTGACAAGTTTTAATACAAAGTCTAATTTAGTACAAATTATTAATGTTTAACTTCCTGAAGTGTCTATATTCTTGTGCATTCTGTATCGCCGTAATTTTCATTGCTGCAAATAACGATTGGTTGTTTTTGGATTGTCAATTTGACGCTTTCAAAATTATTTTCGGTATCTTGCAAATAAAAACGACGTTGTTATATATTCTTTAATATAGAGTCTACGCAAACTAAAAATAATTCCTTAGCTGTAAACTATTTACGGAACACTTTTTCCAAACGCGTTCTACATGCGAGACCTACCTATCCACAAGAACTGTTGCCGAAGAGAATAAGAGGTTAAATTCTAAAACTAACGTGGTTGAATCATGCGACAAAAGTTTTAAATTACAGTAAGTCATATATACTTGTATTATTAACATATTAATTCAAGAGTATACCAAACCTTCGTCGCAGCAGATCTGAGGACTAGAAAATTTTTCACCAACATTTTGCTATTAATTTCACACAAGAATACTTCGGACATGAATATATAGGTTTTCTGATACGGGGCATTTCATACAAACGCTAGTTGGCCCCAAAATGCTTTAAACACAAACAAAAACGTAAATTAAAATATTGTGGAGACTATGCGAAACGAAAGACAGACTATTATAAAATATATAAACGTCAAGAAGACATAGAATGAGGTTTTATGAGGCAGAGGTTAAATGTTCAATCCATCAACGTCATTGGCTGAACTTGGACTTGGATAAGTAGCGTTTACCTTAAATAATAATAACGGATGGAATTTTTATCAATTTATTAAAATATTTTACAATTGAATATGCACTCAAGATAAAAAATGTATGTTAGGTTTCGATGCCGCCAAACACTCGATATAAATAAAATAGGTTAACTTAGACTGACTGACTGAAACTATGTCAATACAAGTCAAATGCCTTTATTGTCATACGCCTATTAATAAATAACATTCACAACAAGTCACAGGTAAAACGAAACAAAATAAAATGTACTTAAAACTATGTACAAAGTCAACAGAGATATAGATAAATTTTCAGCATATGAAAATTTAAAAGGTAAACAGAAAAATCGTCATTAATAAAGTCTTACAAAATGTGTGGTACTATTTCTTTATAGGGAACTGTTTCAGGTTGCTTCTGAAATATCTGAAACATGTTTTAGTTTTGGAGGCAGGTGGGTGTAAAGTTTAATGGCAGAATAAATGGGTTCGATTTTCAAAAATATAGTTAGTATATGGCGAGGAGGAATGGTAATGGAAGATTGGATATGAAAACTATAATCAGAAATTTATTCTTTGAAAGTAAATTGTTTTGTTAACAAAAAAATTAGGCAGTTTAAACAAACCAGGAAAAGTTAGGAGATTATTTTTAGAAAAGAACACCCCTGCATGATTGAGACGTTTGAAAAACAAAAGTCACATGACCTATTGAAATAGTAAATATCAAAAGCCTTTTTAAGAGAGGGATGAAAAGTAGCTCTAGTACTTCAACTACTGTATAGGAAAATATCCTATGCATTATTTATCTTGCCTTCTTTTATAGAACTATTGGCGCAATGAATTATCTTTTACCGAATTTCCCTTTTGGGAATATAGTAACGTTCGTCGGCCTTGGCATAGATAAAGTTGTATACGCCTTTTCAAAGGAAGTTAGGCAAGGAAGGTAAGAGGAGTATATTCTGTTAAAATCTAATAAGAAGGTGGAGGACGGGACGACATAAGCTATACTGTATATGTTCATGAGTTCAAAAACTAGGGTGATTGGAAAATTAAGGCTGAGTTTCATGATGTTTCACTGTAGTCATTTTTAGAGTTATTTTCCAACAGTAATTACTGTTTATTTAACAAAGTCATTTATTTATTTTCAGTTTACTGTTTAACTTTGGTAAGTTCCTATCTCAGAATACCTAGGAAAAGCATTTTCTATTTCCTAGCCACTCGTTTCATTTCTTTTTGAGATCATATAAGGTTTAGCAACAATCCTATACTATAATCCAAGCAGTGTATTATATATCGCCTTCTGAATGCGATGTATTTTACACGGCCTCGAAACCAAGATAGGTGGATTTTGTTAAAACTTTGCATTTACGAGAGAGATTTAGTCCAAAAGTAAGTTTAGAAACAGCCTCAACCCCAGGAAAATATATTTGTATCTAAGTTTTAATTTATGGAATTTTTTAACATTGGTCTTATGGGTTGCCATCAGGTAACAACATAACATCGAAAAAATAGTAAATAAAAATCCTACTTTCAATCGTTGGTTTGAGACAGCTGTCTATGCGAAAAGGTATAGTCGGCGTGAACTTCAAATCCTGATCACCACAACAAAAGTGTATCAAAACCAACAGGCAAGGCTCGGTTAATTTCGTATTTTATTTGTAAAAGAGAATATTTTTTGAAATAAGTTTTCAATGTAATTGAGGTGCATAATATAACTGTAGTGTAATATAAAACATTTTCGGATGCGATAAAAACGAGGGATGTTACCATTTTATACTAACGACAACATTTTTACCTTATTTGAAATAAATATTTAACAATTAATTTGTTAATGATGTTGATTTGTTTCATATGCTGTCTGTGTAGCCTGGTTTGCTCAACTATGTCCCATAAAACAACTCAAACTTATTACAACAGTTAAAGTGTTTTCTGGGTTTTTTTATACCAAGTCCTTAGATTTTTCATTACAGTATACTCCCTCTTAACCGGCCACCATTTAACCATTCTCCGGTTTAACTGCCCTACCTTGTCACAAAACCAAATTCCTTTTAATCAGTCATTTTTTAACATAACATTGCTTTAACCGATCTTTTTTTCTAGAAATGTTCTTTTTACATCAACACGATATGGACGTTTTACAGATATATATATATATATATATATATATATATATATATATATATATATATATATATATATATATATATATATATATATATATATATATATATATATATATAGTATGGCTCATTCAGCCAGCCACCATGGTTTAAGAATAATAAAATAAATTCTGCGGTGCAGAGCACCTAAGTCAGTATAAGTAAAAATCTAAAACACTAAAATAAAAAAAAAATAAAATAGATCTCTCTTTATAGAGCTAAATCCAGGGCGCTAAGCCATTGCAGCCCAGCTTCACTTGAGCTATGCAGACCGGCCAATCCTTCGGGGAAGGCACTCAGTGGGCACTCTTCGACTAGGCCTATGTGTTCCATAGTTTGATACTCTGCTCCGCAGTCGCATGACTGGTCTTGTGTCATTCCCCATTTGTGCTTCCAATAATTACATCTACCCACTCCAGTGCGGAAACGATTGAGTATAGTCCACTGCTTCCGAGGAAAATTCATACCACTTACCGCTACGGTCGGGTCATCTATCAAGAAATGGTTCCGACCTTGAAAAGCGTCCCAGGAGGAAGTCCAGTTTGTATGGATGGTGAAGTTCGAGTCCATCAACTGGGAGGCTGTTCGTAGAGGTGGTTTTCGGGACCTCAATCGGCCCGCATTCTGGGGTAGGTAATCATGGATGGGCAGCTGTGGAGCAGATAAGATCTTTGTGTATTCCCTAAAAAGTGAGTGCATCCCTTCGTCTTATTTCAGGAGGAACGATATTACACAGCACCGGGAGCCAGGGTACAGGAGTTGCCATGAGTGTACCACTAATGGCTCTCATGGTCCTGTTTAGTTGGACGTCGATCTCTCTAACGTGCACACTATTTAACCACACGGGAGCACAGTACTCAGCAGTTGAATATACCAATGATAGAGCAGTTGTTCGCAGAACTTGTGCGTTAGCTCCCCATGTGGAGCCAGCAAGGTGATGGACAATGTTAGTCCTGGTTCTCACCTTAGCTGCCGTTTTTGTAAGTGGCTTTTAAACGTGAGAGACCGATCTAAAGTGACTCCCAGATAATGTGGGTGGTCATTATATTTCAACTCAACACCGTTGAATACGATTTTCAGCTTTTGGTTGGCCAGTCTATTATTCAAGTGGAAGCAAGCAACCTCAGTTTTTGTTGGGTTTGGATTTAGCTTCCAGGCTTCAAAATATTCACCGAGGGTCGTGAGGTCATTTGTTAGTGTTTCCTCAGCTTGTCGAAAATGCTGGTGTTGATATGCCAATGCAATATCATCTGCATATATAAACTTTGAGGACCGAGTTACAGGAATGTCGGCAGTATACACATTAAAGAGCAGTGGGGCGAGCACTGACCCTTGTGGCAGGCCATCCTTTAGTTGCCTAAACGTACTTTTTCTGCGTCCCAGATATACTTTTATCATCCTATTGGAGAGCATTGAGTTGAGGAGACGCAACAAGAAAGGGCAAGGAATAAGGTCGTAAAATTTAACTAGGAGGCCTTTTCTCCAGACAGTGTCATATGCTGCAGTCAGAACTAAAAAAGCCACAGAGGTTTTCAGTCTTCGCTCAAACCCATCCTCAATGAAAGAAGTCAGAGCTAAAACCTGGTCACAACAGTTGCGACCAGGCCTAAATCCAGCTTGTTCGACAGGGATGCTGGCATTGAGAATATGGAGGATTCTGTTATAAATCAACCTCTCTAGCAGCTTATAACAAACACTTAAAAGAGCTATAGGCCGATAACTTTCAGGCAGTTTTGGATCCTTTCCGGGCTTCAGGATAGCTATGATCTTGGATTTTCTAAATATCCCAGGCATGTCGCCGGTTTTCAGAGTGGTGTTAAAAACTTCCAGAAGCCACTGTCTAGCCTTGTTACCCGAGTGTTTTATAAACTCCGGGAAAATGTCATCCAAACCTGCTGCTTTGCCAATTGGCATCGCATCAATCACCACTTCCAGCTCGTCGTAAGTGAAGGGTCTAGAGACTTCCAAGGGTGCTTGCCGACTCTCCTTTATCTCATTAAGCTTGAAATTAATTTTTCTGTCTGCAGGCGTACGCACAGGTTTTGAAAGTACGGAGAGGCGTTTTGCAATTTCACGAGGGCTAGGCTGTGAGGCATCGTGTTTTTCACTTGATTTACCAGTGGAGAGTTTCCTGAGCAGAGACCAAGCTTTCCGACTACTTTTGGTAAAGTTCAGGTTCTCAACAGTTTTCACCCACTTCTCTCTCCTGGAGTTGTCGAGAGAGTTAAGGAGTTGGTCAGCTACATCTCTGTCAGCAGTGTCTGTAAACTCACTGTAAAGATCTTCGCACTCTCTGCTCCATCCTGGTATGTATTCTTTTCTAAAACCTCTTGGGATTGTCGCCTTAGCGGAAGACAGGACAAGGCGAGTGAACCGATCATAGTTTTTTATTTTAGAGGGGATGAACCTGATGCCGCTTTCAAGCCTTGATGAGAAGGCCTCCCACTCAGCTTTATTAAAGTTCCACCTAGGCCGAGGAAAAGATCTTACGAGAGGAATTTGCATTCCTACTGATATTATTACAGGCCTGTGCTGAGAGTGGGGGAATGCACCAAGGACCATCCTGGAAGTAGGCACGGGTGTTGCTGATGGTTCACGGGAGCAAAAGCACAAGTCTGGAGAGTACCAACGACGCCATCGGGCTGAATGGAAGGTGTGTGGGTCCTTGGCATTATATACCAGGAAAAGGTTGTTATTTTCAGCCCAGCTTGAAAGACGAGTGCCGTTGTCATCATCGGACGAGTATCCCCACTGGGTATGATGACTGTTGAAGTCACCTACATATACCACAGGATGTTCAAAAGTTGGGAGAACTGTGTCTGACCACTGGGTGTTTGGTGGTTTGTATACATTTACAATAGTAGTCGCAGACACCTTAACAGCAACAACAAATGTGTTGTTATCACAACTTTTGTGGGAGACTGATACGTCGTCTATGTCCTGTCTAACGTACGTCGCCACTCCGTAGACCCTGTGGCCTATTTCTTCCACAAGCTTATATCCTGGGATGTTGCCCCTCGCACTGTTTTCTAAGTCTTCTGCATGTGTTTCTTGCAGTGCGAGGACATCGACCTCATTTTCCAGCAGCACCTTGCTGAGGCAGTCACTTTTAGATTTGCTCAGACCCTCTACGTTAAAATGACAAAACATTTAAAACACAGCCTAAATTTCTAAATTGGCCCTGGAAAGGGCCGTTTGGATTTTGCCTGGCAGCTGGCATAGCTGAGAGATCACTGTGTGTGACAGTTCAGCTGCCAAAGTTGTTGTTCGTTTAGCACCACCCGGGGAGTACGTGCAACTTTAATGGAATGCTGCGGACGCGAACAACATCACCCCCCTTTTACAGATATAAAAAATATCTATATATTAATAGGCAAGCATGTTTCGTTTCCTCCTTTTTTCTCAGCTCGTGTACATCGTATGAGAAATCCGCGCATACCGTTAGAAAGGTATAGTTCTGTAGATGAGCAGAATCCTATTCTAATTCACATCGTACTCCAGGGCTACGCCCCACAGGCTTTCAAAGTTCCAATGTTAATCTTATGGAGGAAGGATAATTGATTGAATCATTAGACAGCTGTTGTAAAAACAACTGCTAGAAAAACAGGAAGAACAGATGTTTCAGTTATAAAATGTTTTAAATCTTCTTGAGTCCAGATAAACTGAAATTTTGGTCGAATTTCGACCAGGAGACGATCTCTAGTAATAATAATTTCATACAGATTGAAACAGTGGCATTACTGTTGGTTTTGCACGGGAAAGGAATGTATAGCCAATCGTATTAGCGGCGGCAGCGTGTACGGGATGGACAATGGTGTTCAGTGCCTCTATAGGGGGTGGGGCAGAGGCCGCCCTTACACACTTTATTGCTCCGATACCGTCGTGGCCGACAAACCTTACTTGTAGTCTCTTACTAAAATTAAACAACTTGTAGACTCTCTGTAGAAAATCTTTACACCGCAAATTTACATGATTAAATCATGTTCACTGACTACAATGTTGTACTGTATTTAACAGCGATTCTGGAAATATGATTAGTGACAGCAGCTTCTGGTTTTCAGAGAAATTAATTTCTAAATTAATTAAAGTGAAAATATCAGAGTCATTTTTAAGAGAATAATGAAAAATTACTCTACTTCAAAAAAAATTCCGGTGCGTATATTTAGAAAATTTAAAATTTAAATAAGGTAAATATTTTAAAGCATCGGGGGGGATACTTATTTACTTCAAATTGAGCCCCAAGAGTTGCGAAACCCGCAAAAATCAGTTGGGAAATTTTAGCCCTGAACAAAAAAATAAATAAATAAATAAAAATGTCTAGCAACTTACGTGATCAGGAATAATAATATGGAAACCCCAACAAAATCAAAGGCTAAATTAAAAAATTAATAACACAATTTTTAATAACATTATTTACATTATAAATAATAATGAAATGGATCGTACAACTGAATTGAATTCAATTGAATTATACTACTGTATAGTGTGCAATTAATTATGTAACCTCTTGTTTTAATATCTTTGTCTTAATAAAACTTATACTATACTATCATATCCATATAAACGTTACATTAATACATTAAAACGTATGTAAAAAATGTATTATGATAATGATTCCAACTTATGCGTTTCTTATAGCTGTTTAATTGCTTATCGCATTGCAACTATAAAGTTATTTTCTTAAACTTTATTAAGAAAATAAAGTTTAATATTTCTTGGAGCCTTTCATTATTCTAACTGGCAATACTTGCAGCGCGTCGATGTGCTGGAAATGCAGATCATCTCTTGAAGGCGCTCTCCCGAAGTGCCCTTGAATTGCCAACTGTTTAAATTTATTGAACAAGCAATTTAAGCTTTTTACAACTTTCCTAAATTGAGAGTCCACTTTTAAGCATGTCTCTAGATCTAATGAATTTCGTCTATCCTCGTAATGGGTTTAGGTAAATTTTACTTCAAAGGTGATAGAAGTCATGGTGAAATTATAAGCCTTGGAAAATAATAGGGGAGCCTACTTTTAGTTTTTATGTACTGTATATGGAAGCCAAAACCCTAGGCATTCATTCATTTACGATTAAAATCAGCCTATTTGTGTGGCTATCTATACTTATTAATACCGTAAGCTAAAGAGATTTTGTTAAGAGAACTCCTACAATTTTCAACCGATTTTCAAATTTTTTGTATCCTTGGTCTGTAGTTGTTTCCGCCAAAAACTGTTGATAATTGGACTCATAATAAGGGCTATACACAAATTAAATTTGAAATTTTCCTATTGGCAGCATTGGGATTGGGTTGAGCATTTGAAACATATGTTAATGTACAGCTGTCTGTAAACACGTGTAGTTTTTTTGTGGTTATACTGATACTCACAATATTGGCATGGTCTGATGTCATTGTTTATAACTAAATGTAACTTTTGTATTATCGCTGTGTAATATCGCTCCTCCTGAAATAAGACGAAGGGATGCACTCATTAGGGAATACACAAAGATCTTATCTGCTCCACATAGCTACCCATCCATGATTACCTACCCCAGAATGCGGGTCGATTGAGGTCCCGAAAACCACCACTACGAACAGCCTCCCAGTTGATGGACACGAATTTCACCATCCATACTAACTGGACTTCCTCCTGGGACGCTTTTCAAGGTTGTAATCACTTCTTGATAGCTATGACCCGACCGTAGCGGTAGGTGGTATGAATCTTCCTCGGAAGCAGTGGACTATACTCAATCGTTTCCGCACTGGAGTGGGAAGATGTAATTATTGGAAGTACAAATGGGGAATGACACAAGACCAGTCATGCGACTGAGGGGCAGAGTATCAAACTATGGAACACATAGTCGAAGAGTGCCCACTGAGTGCCTTCCCCGAAGGATTGGCCGGTCTGCATAGCTCAAGTGAAGCTGGGCTGCAATGGCTGAGCGCCCTGGATTTAGCTCTATAAAGAGAGATCTGATTTTTATTTTAGTGTTTAGATTTTTACTTATACTGACTCAGGTGCTCTGCACCGCGGAATTTATTTATTATTCTTAAACCATGGTGGCTGGCTAAATGAGCCATACGATATATACTGTATATACTTTTGTATTGTATTAAAATAAATTGCTCGGTGTCCAGCAACAAGTACACTAGTAAATGTTAAAATGTTGAGGTGATACTGCTGTATATTTACACAGTAATGTATGATTATAAGCAAAACAAAATATTTGCCTTTTTATCGGAGACCGAGCATTTGCTCTGTAAAATGAGCTAGTTCACTCCGCTCACTTGCCAGGCCAAAGGGTTCTGCACTCTTGCTAATAGGTTGAAAATGTAAAAAAATTGTAGCTGATACTCGGCGTAATTTGCAATCCCAACCTGAGAAATTTTTTCAAATTCAGCTTGTTTGTTGCGGTCACTCACCGTCAAGATTAGCTCACGCACAGCAAGTCTATAGGCTAATATCCTCTAGTTTCTTATTATTACCAATCTTCCCTCAATCCTTTAAATGAGAAAGGACCACTTATTTACTTAAACTCCTCCATGGCAGGCAACCTACACACTCATCATGTGATTTGTATGGGAAAATATCAAAATCACCAAAATACATAACATTTGTAATGCACTAATGCACTAAGTATTCAGAGCTGCTCAGTAAGGGGAATTTAACTGTTCAGCAATCAATTTCTAGACAACCAATGACGACATTATGACAAAAGCATGTGAATTGGGCACAAAAAATTAACTTTATGAATTACCTTAACAACTAGAGTCACTAAACCCAATTTACATTCTATACTAATACTATTAGAAACAAACACTATTGATGATTTTATTGCTTTATCCGAGTCCTTACAGTGCATTGCCAACCTGATAAAGTAAAATTGAACAGTGAAACAGTCAACCAACAAATTAAATCATTAGTGACGGGTCGTAAGCTGCTTTAAACACCGACTGATCCCCAGGGAGGGGGTGGGGTGGGCGTTGATAATGGTGCCGGTGGGGTGGGGGGAGGGGGGTCGAGGGGTCATTGCATTTTTCATCAAAACAATGCTCAATCAGGTGGTCTTCAGCATTGACGAGAAGCTTTAGTGCTGCCGTAGTAAAAGTTTTACGCTTGTTCCTCTTTTTATTTCTCGTTGAATCATGATTTCTTTTAATTACTGTGTTTTAATTATTTTGTTATTTTTTTGGATAAATTAGTTATTTTTAACATTTTATTTTTTCTTGTAACCTTTTGTTTTTAAATTACAGGTAGTTTGGCAAAGGTTGGGGGGGGGGCAAAAATTGTAAATTGAAGTACACACTCAGTAAAGTGTTTGATAAATTATTGCCTAAAAAATGTAAAAATCACATTGTTTTTACATTAGACCTACCCCTGTCGCAAAAGACCTGCGTACCCAACCAATTTCCTCAATGTTTGATTACTTTTTCCCGACGATATGTAAATGTTTAAGTATTAGGTCTAAATACGTATATTAACTTATAAATATTAGGTATACATATTTTTTCTGTGTAATCTTTTAAGCAGTATTTGTTCAAAGAATTTAACTGTTTGTTATTTATTTAGTACAAAAGTTTGTTCTCAAAAAAGTACGTAACAGATGAAGTAAAAATGTAAGGATAAAAACTATGAAAATCCGATATTTGACCCGATACAAATCCTATAAAACGTCAAAACACCATTCTCATCTTCCCATGATCCAATTAATCTCTTTTATCTTATCTTGAAGATTGGCAAAATCTTTTTCTTTTGATGGATGACCTGCTTTACCTGTAAACTAGTGTACTTGTTACTAGAAATCGAGCAGCAAAATTTATTTATTGATTTATTTTTATTTATTTTGATACAATACAAAAGTTACATTTAGTTCTGAATCAATGGCATCGGACCAATGGACCAATCCAATATTATGATCAGCAGTCACCAAAACTACACATACATATATTTACAGCTGTACATTAAAGGATGTTTAAAATTCTCAATCCAAAATCACAATGTTATTCTAATGGGAAATTTTAAGTCCTGTTTTCATCCATTTTGGTGGAAAAAACTTCAGACCAAGCCCTATCCAATGACACCAGAAACTTGAAAAACAGTTGAGAATTGTTTGAGGAATTCTCTTAAATTCTTAGTGTATTAAATAAGTTTAGGTTATACTATAAATCAATTATTAAATTATTTTCTGAAGGAAAGGTACTAGTTTCCATAAAAATACATTTACTAGAATATAAAAATTGTGTCTTAATAATTCTTCCAGTTATATTGTTAGTGTGCAAGGATTTGATTTTTTTAATGAATTTTACATCTTTTACAGGGTGCCTACGGTACGCCTACTCAATAGTAGATATAAAAATCACTGACTAGTAGACATGGGCGGATTTTGGTCAACATTTTTGGGGGTGCCAGCTCTCCTAAAGTATGAGTCATTGTATGCTCATTCAAATACCAAAATCATATTTAAATGGCAGGTTTTAAGGCCTGTCCCAAGTTGGCCCTATAGCTGTTTAGGTACTTGTCTGTTACGTATACATAAGCCAGCTTTTTTATGCTATCTTGAACTAGGATCTTAAAAAAAAACACATAAATTGAAGGAAAAGTATTTCCTGAGCATTGTGTAAAAATTTCACGTTTCCAAGTTTTATAGTTTTTGAGTTCTTCTTCCTTAAACTAAGCCATGTCACCGACGATCGCGGCGAACGCATCTCCGCACGCGGCGGAGATTATTTCTGTTATTATATAGGTCATAAATACTTTCACTAACTCAAAAAAAAAAAAAAAAAAAATCTAACGGTAGCGATAAGTCATATGGAAGAACGTCTAGGCAGCTCTATAACATAACTATAACCACAGAAAAATTTCTGTGCTATAACACAGCGCTCAGCGTCGAGGTCTCGGAAGGAGATGCGTTCGCCGCTATCTTCGGTAACATGGATGACTTAAAGCGAGCACACCTCAAAAACTGTGAAACTTAGAAACACGAATTTTTAACACAATTTTCAGTAATAGGCTTCTTTCAATTTATGTGTTTTTAAAAGACCACGGCAATTCAAAATAACCTAAAAATAAATAGTGGCTTTATAAGAAGTGATGAGCGTAAACGTTAAAGAAATTGTGGCATATGTATAACAAACAAGTACCGCTGTTTAATTTATTATTATAAAACACCAAAATTTTAGTACCTCATTTCAGTTGAGAAAACTGTCTATCTATAATTTTAAATTTTACTATAAAAACCAGCCTAGATTATTGATTTTAACCGTTGCTAGAAAATCGTTTTTAGAATCTTTGAAGGATGTTTATTTCTTTTTAATGAAGATCGTTAGTTAACCTATATTTAACCTTCAAGTCAATTTGATTTGTTTAATTTATTTCCGTACGAAAGAACTAATTAATATAAAATTGTCATAACAAATTAAATTAAAATTAACATTATTTATTGATGACGTAACGTAAAACTTTAACAAGAAAAAAGGTATATTAAAAGATTGTTGATAGTGGTTACTGTATAATGAAATTCGTTTTATTTTTCATAGTTAGTTATTAATGTCTCTTTACCAATAATTCTTATTATATTCATCGACCTTTTGAAAGATAAGTATACAAGTAACTAAATAAGTAAATAACTTTAAATAACTGTTTAAAAAAAGTACTACACGGCACTAACTAATAACCAAACAGTATAGGCCTACTGGCCACTGAGCAACGATGCTACAACTGTCCTAGAGGCCACAAAAATTAAACATAACTATATCACAGATGTACATCATATTCCGAGAAATTAAGTCACCAGTGGTAAATGACGAGAGGGGGAGGGAGAGAGAGCGTCAGAGCAGGGTCGGTACTCGCCTTTGCCGGAAACCGTGCAGTTTATTTGACCAGAAACATCGTAGCGTAACACACACATTCGACTGCATTATGTTCAAAACATAGTTTAATTGTCTTTTAAAATAGTTGTTTCGATTACACGACTTGAATGCTTACGTCTTACTTGTAAAAAATATTTATTGTCTAAAAAACTTTTTTGTTCCAATAAAAAAACACATTATTACAAAACTATGATACAAATTAAAACAAAATATATATCATCAAAAATGAGGGGGTGCCGGGCACCCCCTGGCACCCCCGTAAATCCGCCCATGCTAGTAGACCCGCTGTTTTAGGATCTCCCACTCTCATAATGCTTGAGTTTTCTTTTTTTTCTGTTGTGATTTTTACAAAAGTTTACAACCACGCCCAACTTCTACTGTCACAATATAAAACTGAAACGACACATTGGCAATATTAAACTAATGTTGGAATGTGGAATTTTTTTGTGTACAATTAGCTTTTCAACATCTGATTGATAAACTTTAACAAGTGTGAAGATCACCATTAGAAAAACAAACAATCCCAGCATCTGTGGGTGCAATGAGAGCCCAAAAGGTCAAATAAAATTCACCCCAACAAACAAAGAATCTTTTGATGCCCATTCTTCTCTGGACTACTCTCCTTAACCAGGGCCGGATTTAGGATTTTGCCGCATGTAGTCTATCCATTTTCTGCCGCCCCCTCCCACCACCAACTACTTGGGTACAGATACTGTACAAACATAGTATTTATTTTCACTTATAAGAGCATATTCACCTACAAATACAGCACAGATTACATCTCAATATACAAAAAACTTTGTCAGGGACCAAAAACTTTTATGATCTGTGTATTCTATAGTTGAATAATTATTTAAACCAGGAATCATAACACAAATGATCAAAAAGTAACTTCACAGGAGCAGCTAGAACAGCGGACAGACAAGGCAGTGTAGACGCAACTGTCTGTCAGCCAAATAATAAGGTTGGTTTTGTCACAAGCTATACAAAACATATAGTTCGAACTACTTTAAATTAAATTGAAATTTTAATTTAAGAAAACTGAGTTCAATTTCAACAATTAAAAAATATACATAGGCCTGCACCTTTATGTGTAAGGAAACTTAAAACTTACGAAAAAATAAATAATAGGTCCCTAATCGTAGCAAATACGATTCGCCACTTGACAGTTATTTGCAACAGCATGACAGCATGGCGCCGCCATGACGACTTATGTCTTAAAATAAAACTTAATTCAAAACAAATTAAGACTCATTAAAGTTGCCTACCCAATATTTTTATCCTAGAGCCACCCCTGTCATCGACTGACACATTTTGTACCGAAACAAAAACAGTAGAAGTTTGAAAGGTTTCTCGTGACAGCGTCACAGTCTATCTACCGGTGGAGTAAGAATACCTAACTATAACCCGTTCAAAATTAATGTGCGGTCGAAAAAAAGAATTTTATTTCCCAACACAAGGAACATTCCCTCAATACATTCCTGATTTCCCCTACTTTCTTCATATCACAGTCATATGTTATTTTAATTTCACCCTTGAAATTCAGAATAAAAATAGCACTGATGACATTTGGCAAGTAGTTAAGTTTTTCGTTGCGTTCATAAAAAATTACTTTTTTCATGGGAGAGTCTATTTTATAAATCAAAACCATACGTTTGCCCTATTTTCTGTTCAATTTATTCGTAAATTCATTAAAATGTTTTAAAAAGGAAATCACTATAGTAGGATTCACGAAAATAGTCCGATGAGAGTCGAAACATTGTTGCCAAATTCATTCTGAAACACATTTTTATACTGTATTACACATGGTAAACACAACAAAAATGGCAACATTGCAGGGCGAGAGGGGGTGAGGGGGGACACAGCTGTTAAAATTTCCATCGGACTATTTTCGTGAATCTGACTATAGTTGCGCGAATGTAAACACTTGGAGCGCTTGTGTAGTTCCCTCTACCTGGGCCTATAGGCCCTACAAACTGCGAGTGTCGTTACAACCACCCTACATGAAATATGTGCCACAAAATTATGTGGAGGAAATTCGTATTAAAAGAATAAACGCATTTCTATTTCCTAAAATGACTACACTTCCAATCAGAATAATGTTCTTAAAGAAGTTTCTGTTATTGAATTAGTAAAAATATTTTTATTTTTTTGCAATTTGCCAAAGTGCCGCCCCTAAAAATTTGCCGCTATAGGCTCCAGCCTTTTCAGCCTATTTAGAAATACGGCCCTGTCCTTAACATTTGAATTACCAATTACCAGTAGAATACATTTTTTTAATTAATAAAATTTAGATTTTTTTAGTTCAGCATCAGAGCAATATTCAATTGTCAAAAATTGTATATTTTAGTTTAATAGAAAGCCACATTCGTTACTCAATCGTGTTTTGGGGACTCTCTAGTAAAAATAATTTTAAAAACAATTTTTCTCATCTGAAAGAGATAAATCCGCAGTATACTAAGACTCAAACCCACAGACTCTTGTTATGATCACTTTTTAGCTTTAGGTATTATGACCGTTCCATAACTGTACATGTATGAGGTAATTTCATATGTTGTAGACCATAAGCTTTTACCGGCACACACTCATTCTTACAAAAATATTTTTTTTGAATCGTATATGAACATTTTGAAGCATGGAATGAAAAAAAGAGAAATACTGTTTTGTAACTTTATTTGAGGAAAAATTGTGCAAGCTTTTAATTTATAGTGATGAAATGAACTTATTTATGCCGGACTTTTAATTTATAATCCGATGGAGAACAACACAAGGAATAGGCATCTGAATCCTTCTGTTCAACATAAACTAAAAATCTTTGAACATAAGCATGAATATATTGGTCTCAAATTTTTCTCAAAATTTCCTCATGAGTAGCAGAATCTGGCAGATAAAACCCAAAACCTTCAAGATCAAACTGAAGAAATATATGATTGCACAACGATTTTACGAAATTCCGAATTTCATTACAGGGTAAATTTCCTCGTACCCACCATAGTTTCCACTATCCATTTAACCTATCTTTTCTCCTGCTATCCCTAATATTCCCTTGACATGACTCCTGTTGGAGTCAAAGAACATAAGACTGATCTTATGCCCGTGATCTACAAAACAACGTCATAAGTAAAGGTAAAGCAATACATTTTTTTATTAATAAATGTTGATCTTTCTTTCCAGGTCAGCACCGGAGAGGGAGAGCGATGTAGCGAGTTGGCGTGCTGCGATGGAGCCTCAGAACACATGTTCTGCGACCGACGCGGACGACGCTTCGACGGACGACGACGACGAAGACCACTCGAGTGGCAGTGGCAGTGAAGTGGTAGAGTGGTAGACAGCCGAGTGCGCGATGTGCGGACCCAGACATGCACAGGGACTGATGGAATGGAGATAGCATGTCCAGAAAATATAATGGTGGACCTCAGCGGTTACGTCATTATCATCGTAGAAACCAAGGACAAGAAAATACGGCTTTATGGTGAGTCATGAGTAATTAATTACATCTTTATGATATGGAATTTCTGAGTTCATTAAAAATTTTCATTAAAAAAGGTAATTTACGAGTAAGACTAGAGTTCCCAGTACCAAACGTGGATACTTGAACCTACTCATCTTAGAATTGAATTTCCTGTGCCCCTGTGGAGATTTAGTTACCCAATATCTTCTATACTTTAGTCATGTAATGTCTTTAGCCGTAACTGCAGTAATTCCACTACCTAGGAGGCTAGTCTGTCTCTTTAGACCCCCTGCCTCTTGAGGCCTGAGGTAATCTGCCCCCTCTGTCCCCCCCCCCCCCCCTCTTGGTGGCCCTGCTTATCCAACCTCATTGGGAAAGGACTGTGGTCGGATAACTAAAAAGGTCAGTTAAACCAAATAACACCGGAAATATGTGTTAATAGTAGTTTATGCAATGATTCTTTTATGAGGGCCTTTAAGCCACAAGTGTTTTTAATATCTCAGGAAATGCAAAATACAATCATTGCTTATGCGACTAAATTACTGTAATAAATATATTAAAAAATTATAGGTTATGGACGGTTATCCATCCAAAACGTAGCCCCACGGAGTGTCCTAAACGGATTACAAACAAAAGTTTGGTTCTATAAAAACAAAATTATTTCCCACTAAATTTACTCCAAGGAACGGAACATTGTATAAATATGTTTCATATTTATAAATTCAGGGTATTCCAAAAACTAGTTGTAACCATTCGAATCTCGGTAGTATCAAATGTACACATAATGCCAAGTTACACCTAATTTTAAAGGTGTAGTAAAAATAAACATTTTGGTGAAACAGCCTTCCCAATCTTCATCCTAGAGTAGCCCATGTTCCATACATCGCAATTTGAAAATTCTGTAATGTTCAGAGTTCAACAGATTTGCTCGATCCTGTTATTTATAAATATGGTGGACCATAATTTTATATTTTTACTGAACGTTTGTTTTTTGGATAAATGAAATACAAGTATGGATTAGAATTAAAAATTTCTCAAAATGTGTAAATTCAAGATTATATTTTATCTTCAATATACTGTAATAAAACCAGTAAAACTTTTTATCAGATTCTCAGCAAAACCAATTGAGCCAAATGTACAATAAAAGTTCTCTTCTTTCAGTAAACAGGGCTTTATTACTTCATTAAGTTCAAGAGTGGAGTGCCGAAATAAATTTCTGCCATAATCGCTAAAAGTCCAAAGAAGTGAAAAAAACAAAAAAGTTCATCAACAAACGTTCATCAACAAAAGTTTAGTTCAACAAAGTTCATCAACAACGTTCATCAACAAAGTCTCTTCATCAACAAAAGTTTAGTGCATCCATTCTTTTTGGCAGAGTTGGATTGTAAAACAAATGACGCTGGGCAGGCTAAACGACTGCTTGTCATCACGGCTTTCCTTCTCGAAACTGTGAAATTTCCTGATAGAATATATTTTTGGATGGTTTTTATACATCATGTAATTTATATTTCTTTTCTAGTAATTTATTCTGAGTTTCTGCTGATGTTTTTGTGACTAACAGTATTTGATAAAAAATTGTTTATGGATCTCTAATCTTTTTTAGAGAACTTCCCTATAGGTAATAGGTATGTTATTACGGTAGTAGTCATGAAAAGACCTTAGCCTGGGACCATGATACTTTTTAGTTTTGAAGATCCTTAGAAGACAAAATCACCTTTTGTCAAATTCATAAATATTATAAATTCAAATTCGTATAATTTTATTTATGTGTCAGTTAACACAATAATTCTTAAACAGATCCTCCGATTTTGATGAAATTTGGTACAGAGGTGTAAAGCAGCATTCGTCAGGTTGAGTTTAAAAACCAGCATGATCAGACCATGGGAAATGGGTTTAATGGGGTTCCAAAAGACTGTAAAACATGGGTTTTTGGCATTTTTCACCTATAATTTTCAATAAAAAAATTGATGATTTAACTAACACTATATATCTTTGTGTATTTTAATCCCGTCGGAGCAGACCTGCATACTCAGCGAATTTCCAGTGGAATTTCAGATTATTTACTTTCCCCATAAAACCACCATAGGATCGAGTATGTAGGTTCAGGGCCGCCGAGAGAATTTTTGGGGCCCAGGGCAGAGTTCCGGTGTGAGGCCCCCCCCCCCACGCTCGGCCCATATCCCTACCCGCCGTCCATGGTGGAACCACGTAGGCCTACAATATAGGCCTACACATTCCTTTGGACATTTATTTTGTATTAATGCACACTATCTGCTTTCCTCTATTTAGTGATTCATAATAATATTAACAATTTAAAAGCTAAAAAGCTATGAAGCAGTAACGATTTTGTTACGGTACAGTAAAAAAAAAAAAACTCCTGTAGATGAGGCCCCCTGTCTCTTGAGGCCCGGGGCAAACTGCCCCCTCTGCCCCCCCCCCCCCTCTCGGCGGCCCTGTGTAGGTTCGCTGCCATGGGGTGTTGTTAGAAAATCTAAGTTATTCAATAATTGGTGAATGTAAACACAAAATTGTGTTAAGCACTGGCAATTTTTTATTTGCCCCATAAACCCCATGGGGGTGAGTATGTAGGTTTGCCGCCATATGGGTTTTGTAAGCAATTATAAGTTAAGCCCTATCTAGATAATGTACATACCAAATTTGATTAAGTTATGTCAATAAATAAGCAAGATATAGGGTTTTCTTGATTTCCCATAAGAATAACATGGAAAACACATTTTTGGATTTTCCCCGTAACCAGTTATGCTAAGATAAAAATTCAAAATACCAAATTGTTTGTTTTTTTAAGCTCTTTTAAATGGTTTCAGTTAAAATTGATGAATTTTGAAAATTGAGGTCAAAAATGCCAAAAACCCATTTTTGACCCCTTTGAAACCCCATAAAACCCCGTTCCCATAACCCGATCATGCTTGTTCGCGAACTCATGAAAATAGACCTGGTCTTACACCTTTATACAAAATTTCTTCAAAATCGGAGGTTCCCTCCAAAAGTTATCAGTAACACGGACACACGGACGTATATACATATATATGAAAATGAACGAATGGTGTTTTTGGCTTCTGGGGATCTCAAAATGAAAAAGTAAAGTGGTCCTGGCTTAGGTCTTACCAGGGCTACTACCGTACCGTAATAGCGTATTCCCTATAGGGAAATTCGCTAAAAAATACAAACAATTCAGTATTTTGCATTATTAACAAAGCTTAGCTGTTAAAGGAGAAAACTAAAATAAAGTTTACCATGTTATTCTTATGGGAATTAAAATAAAACCTAATATAAATCCCATGTAATTTTACTGGAAAATAGAGGTGTTTGTACATAATCAGCTGATCCACTGACTTCTGAATGTGTCATATTAGTGTTCACCTTTGTAGGATTTATTAGCCTCTTACTATGCACATGTTTCTAAAACTAATTATATCTGTAATTATTAACTGCAATAGTTATTGTGAATATAAAGGAATACTTTATATTTTCTTGTATGGATTATAGTTGCATTTTTGGGTAACTTCAGTATATTACTCACTCATAAAACCAAATACAGTATTGTTGATTAAAATTAACAGCCATTGGAAATTTGCAAAATACGCAGGTCTGGTGGGACGAGGATATTTTTTATTAATACTGTATCTTAGACTTTTTAAAATTATTTTTAAACCGTATATTAATAAGCAGGCATGTTTCTTTTCCTCTTTTCTGCTCAGCTTGTGAGCATCATAGAGGAAATCATGCATACCGGTGGAAAGGTAGAGTCCTGTAGATGAGCAGAATCCCACTATATAATTTACATCAGTAACCAGTGTTACATCCCACAGGCTTTCAAAATTTTAATGTTAATAATCTTATGGAATAACAGTAATTGATTTAACCATTAGACAGCTGTTTGTAATAATAAATGCTTGTAAATCTGGAAGAAGATACCTTAATTTCAGTTATAAAATATTTATTTAAACTTATTTGATTCAGATCAGTAGAGTTCTTTTATTTTTGTTTACCTTTTGTTAGTATTTTGCTACATAAAATGGCAACCCATAAGATTAATGTTAAAAAAATACAATTTTAAAACTTAAATTTATGTTAAAATGACTTCTTCTTGGGTTTAGGATGTTTCTTAACTTAGTTTTGTGTAAAAATGCTCTTAAATCCAAATTTCAAACTAAAATTTACTCGCTAGATGAGGATATTTACTTCAAATACATCGCTACAGACACTTCTTATATAGTATATATGAAATTATGCAATTTGATTGAAAAGCCACATTATTCATTCCAGCTGGTCCTTTTGAGTAAACAATAACAAAATGAAAGTATCAAGAATGCTAATTATTCAAACTATTTAAGATTTTTAAAAATATTTATTTGCAAAAAAATATAAACTGGTTTAGTATTTTCCCTTCATTTTTAAATTTTACAATGACAAACTCCAATCTTGATGAAAACAAATTAAAACAGATGGCAGAAGAAGAAATTCTTGCAGAAACTAAAAAGACAATTGAAAGTTCTGAAATTTATGGACTCGAAGGTTTTAGGACGTCCCCACTTCCAAGGGTCAATAAAAGATTTCTCACCAATATGATAGTTAACAATGTACAGAGCAACAAAAGAGAAAATCTTCGTACTGAGTTTTTAAGAGAACAAGCTAGAAATGACTCAAGATTTAGTCACAAATACAAATTTGCTTCCCAACGTGATGAAGATGAAAATAGCTGAGTCTTTAGAACAGGTATATTAATAATATTAGGAACTATTTTCACAGTGACACTTGTAATTTATTATTTGTACTAATGTATTTCAAAATTTATTTTAAAATAAAGAATTATTATATTGCTAGTAAGTTTTTTGTGACAATCTACAACTAACTATTAGTTCCTATTACACTTCGACTACAATTAGGCGTGGGTAGATTTAGGACTTGATATAAATTAGGGATGCAAGCTCTTCAGAAGCAAAATATTTCATATTTCATCATAAATCCAAACACCAATACTCAATTTTAAACGGTTTGTTTTCTAGGCATAAAATGTAAACTAAGTATTTCTTTCACCTGAAAATACCTATACCCTATTTATGTTGCAGATATAGAACTATACTGTAATGGTTTCATTATAATTAATTGTAAAACAAATTATCATACCTAAAATCTTGGGGTTGTGGCACCCCCTTACACCCTAGTAAATTCACCCATGCGATTAATTACATAAATACCCCCGTCGCAGCTGACCTGCGTACTCAGCGAATTTCCAATGGAATTTCAGATTATTTACTTTCCCCATAAAAAAAAACACCATAGGATCGAGTATGTAGGTTTTCTGCCATTGGGTGTTGTTAGAAAATCTAAGTTAATCAATAATCGGTGAATGTAAACACAAAATTGTATCAAACTCTGGCAATTTTTTATTTTCCCCATAAACCCCATGGGGGTGAGTATGTAGGTTTGCCGCCATATGGGTTTTGTAAGCAAGTATAAGTTAATCCTTATATAGATAATGTACATACCAAATTTGATTAAGTTATGTCAATAAATAAGCAAGATATAGGGTTTTCTTGATTTCCCATAAGAATAACATGGAAAACACATTTTTGGATTTGCCCCGTAACCAGTTATGCTATGATAAAAATTCAAAATACCAATTTGTTTGTTTTTTAAGCTCCTTTAAATGGTTTCAGTTAAAATTGACCAATTTTAAAAATTGAGGTCCAAAAATGCTAAAAACTCATTTTTGACCCCTTTGAAACCCCATAAAACCCTGTTCCCATAACCCGACAATGCTGATTCGCGAACTCATGAAAATAGACCTGGTCTTACACCTCCATACCAAATTTCATCAAAATCGGAGGTCCCCTTCAAAAGTTATCAGTACCACGGACACATAGATAGATAGATAGATATATAGATATATAGATAGATATATATATATATATACATATATATGAAAATGAACGAATGGTGTTTTTGGCTTCTGGGGACCTCAAAATGAAAAAGTAAAGTGGTCCCGGACTTAGGTCTTACCATGGCTACTACCGTAATAGCGTATTCCCTATAGGGAAATTCGCTAAAAAAAAAACTCTACAAAAAGATTGAAAATTTTTTTAAACAACTAAAAACAGTTATTATACATAGTTTCAATGGTCTTATATTAACATTATTGAGAATAGCAAATTAAACTTTTCTCTGATAAAAAAACATGCTGGTAATAAAAACCTGTTCCAAATGTTAATTTCATACAACATAATTTACAGATTAGTATTTTTTATACTTCCTCATCAACACCATCTAGGGGCAACTCACAGCATGGCTGATAACCGGGAACATTAATTTGAACCGCTCTGCTCCGAGTAGAACAATAAGCGATGACGAATACAGTGAAGGCGCCGGGCAGGATAATGTGTTGTACGACGCCGCAATGCTGCCAACTGGAAGCTTCCGTCTGATTACGGACTTATCAGCACAGTCGGATGGATAAAACCACTTTGCAAACAGTTCACTGATTCCTTCAGCTAAGTTACTTCTTCGATAAACCGAGATATGAAGTAATTTATAGATGTTCTTGATTATTTTATTTTTTATTTCTCTTTGAATGAATGGATCTGAGGAGCCGTCCATAAATTACGTCATCTGAAAATAGGGGGGGGAGTGGGGTCCAGATTGAAAATGATGGTAGGATAATGAGTAGGGGGGGGGGGGGTTAGCTTTGATATGACGTCATTTTAAAAATGATTTTTATATCAAATTTTGACAGTGAAACAATGATAAATTTGTACACAATTCAACTATTATAAAATAAGGGAAGGAGAGTGAGAGAGCAGTAATGACACATATTCGACGAGAGGGGTATTGAAATACGTCGTATTTTTCAACAACTTACGATCCTATAAATAATGTGGTACTACAGGGGTTCGTAAATGAAAATATCCAGTTTGAACAGTTCTTTCAACAAACTACCGCCAAAATGGGGTTCAAAAGTTAATTGATTGTCTTAATATATCAATAAAGAATATAACTTACAGTAAGTAGCTTTGGCGAAAAACGCATTACAGTAGTTTTACTTAAAAAGGAGGTTTGTTAAAAATTACATAATTTTTCTGAGAGGGAGGGGTCAGACAAATAATGATGGTAGGATGATTTTTTTTTGGGGGGGGGGGGGTCCAAATATGGCCAAAAAGTGGGTTTTTCACATGGCCCTATAGTTTTTTTTTTTTTTTTTTTTTTTTAGCGAATTTCCCTATATAGGGAATACGCTATTACGGTAGTAGCCATGGTAAGACCTAAGCCCGGGACCATGGTACTTTTTCATTTTGAGGTCCCCATAAGCCAAAAACACCGTTCGTTCATTTTCATATATATGTATATATACAGGGTTAGGCAAAAGTCTGGATACCCCCAGTTAACTTTTTAACGCGTTACAGTAGGAAAACCAAACTCGGCACATGTTTACAAAATCAAAAACGGCACTTTTTCATCAACTACACAATTTTGCCCCTGCCCCCAAAATGGGGTATTTTGGGGGCAGCCCCAAATTTTCAAATGTAAACCCCTATCGAGTGACCCCTCATTTTAAACGGTTTATCAAGAGAAATTAAATGGCGCAAACCGGAGGTCGATATCTCACCCCTAACCAAAATGGCAGCCATTTCAAAATTTGACATGGGCAAGCAAGTATAAGTAAGGACACCCCCAATTAATTTTTTAACACGTTGCAGTAGGAAAACCAAACTCGGCACATGTTTACAACATCAAAAACTGCACTTTTTCATCAACTACACAACTTTGCCCCTGCCCCCAAAATGGGGTATTTTGGGGGCAGCCCCAAATTTTCAAATGTAAACCCCTATCGAGTGACCCCTCATTTTAAACGGTTTATCAAGAGAAATTGAATGGCACAAATCGGATGTCGATATCTCATCTCTAACCAAAATGGCAGCCAATGTAAAGTCAATTTACCCTTCTCGAATTTTAAAATGGCTGCCATTTTGGTTAGAGATGAGATATCGACATCCGATTTGTGCCAATCAATTTCTCTTGATAAACCGTTTAAAATGAGGGGTCACTCGATAGGGGTTTACATTTGAAAATTTGGGGCTGCCCCCGAAATACCCCATTTTGGGGGCAGGGGCAATGTTGTGTAGTTGATGAAAAAGTGCAGTTTTTGATGTTGTAAACATGTGCCGAGTTTGGTTTTACTACTGCAACGTGTTAAAAAATTAATTGGGGGTGTCCATACTTATACTTGCTTGCCCATGTCAAATTTTGAAATGGCTGCCATTTTGGTTAGGGTTGAGATATCGACCTCCGGTTTGCGCCATTTAATTTCTCTTGATAAACCGTTTAAAATGAGGGGTCACTCGATAGGGGTTTACATTTGAAAATTTGGGGCTGCCCCCAAAATACCCCATTTTGGGGGCAGGGGCAAAGTTGTGTAGTTGATGAAAAAGTGCAGTTTTTGATGTTGTAAACATGTGCCGAGTTTGGTTTTCCTACTGCAACGCGTTAAAAAGTTAACTGGGGGTATCCAGACTTTTGCCTAACCCTGTATATGTGTCCGTGGTACTGATAAATTTTGAAGGGAACCTCCGATTTTGATGAAATTTGGTGTGAAGGTGTAAGACTAGATCTATTTTCATGAGTTCGCGAACCAGCATGATCGGGTTATGGGAACAGGGTTTTATGGGGTTTCAAAGGGGTCAAAAATGGGTTTTTTGCATTTTTGGAGCATAATTTTCAAAATTCAATAATTTTAACTGAAACCATTTAAAAGAGCTTAAAAAAAACAAACAATGTAGTATTTTGAATTTTTAACTTAGCTTAACAGGTTACGGAGAAAAGCCAAAAATAAGTTTTCCATGTTAATCTTATGGGAAATCAACAAAACCCTGCATCTTGCTTATTTATTGGAATAACTCGATAAAATTAAGTATATACATTCACTTGGTAGGGTTCAACTGATATTTGCTTACAACACCCATATGGCGCCAAACCTACGTACGTACCCCTATGGGGTTTATGGGGAAAATGAAGAGAACACCATAAAATTGATAATATTTGGTATGTACATTCACTAGGTAGGAGTTAACTGATATTTGCTTACAACACCCATATAGCGGAAAACCTACATACTCACCCCCATGGGGTTTATGGGGAAAATAAAAAAGTGCCAAATATTGGTACAGTTTGACATTTACCAAACGTAACTATTTCATTTAATAACAAAACTAACATTTTCTAACAACATCCCAAGGCAGCAAACCTACATTCCCATTTTTATGGTGTTTATGGGAAAATTCAATATCTCAAGATCGTTTGGAAATTCGCTGAGTACGCAGGTCTGCTGCGACGGGGGTATTTTTTTTTTTCACATGGAGGAAGTTTTGTTAATTGTATGTTTTAATGAAAAGCTACCCTTAATACTTTTTTTCTAAAATGGAATGACTTAAAAGAATTAAACTTTACACATCCTCACTGGGTGTTAAGAGTCTGCAGTACTGGCTGCCATCTTGAATTTTTATTCCCATAAGACTAATTAAAATTTAAACGTACGTGACGCCATAGGTCAAAAACATTCATCTTTTTTGTCATTTTAAAGGAAATTTTAATACGTATGGGACTATGAAACCAAAAGTTTTATATTATTAATTTTCTATTACAAACAACCAAGTATTCTCAACATTTTTGTCTGAAGATGGAACTGCTCTTTCAGTAGTTCAATCTTATAAATCGATCTATAATCATGATTTTTATTCGATACCATAGTCTCTTAGATATTAAAATTTCCTTTAAAATTACATTGAGATGAATCTTTTTTACCAATATGCTGGTGTATGATGTGATAATGGACTTTCTTCAATTTTGTAAACAAAACTAGTTCTAAAATCAAACAAAAATACTTCAAAAATCTTGTATCTACAATTGAAATCAGGTTTTGTGGCATTGTACTCCAAGTGACACTTTTAATTTGTATGTACCCTCATATATATCAACCGTGCATATAATTCAAAATGTCTCCTTACTTAGAAAGGTCTGTCTCCTATAAATTTTTGCAAAATGTAGTACATAGGACTTCACATGGTTGTGTACAGATCCCTCTATATTGTACCATTTTGAAAAAAGGAAGGTCTTTTATGAGACAATCGCTATATTAAAATATTGTTAAATAACACTAACAGCTGAAAACCTACAAAAATATTCAAGTATAGTTTATAAACAATTTTTTTTATTCGTTCAAACCTAAAATTTTCTACCACATCACCACTATGTGGTAAAAACATTTAGCCGGAATTGAACTGTCAAAGAATCGTTTTTACAAAAAAGACAAAGGTCAGCGGAAGAAAAGTGGCAAGTGGTGTGGACGCCGGGGGACAGACTATGGAGTAATGGGCTCTTCATCTACGTCTCGTTTATTCCTCCGGCTCACAATTACCCTTTTCACTCTGCGCCCTTCTAATTAGTCCAACCCTCTCGCTAACTGTATTTGTTCCGACTTTAATCGACTGTTGCTTTAGTTTTGCTGCCCGGTTTTGACACATTTAGCATTTTCAAAGGTGGTGCATTCTATTTAATAGAAAGTGGGTCATTTAAAGTCAAGTGCACTAAAACAATTGAATATAATCTTTTTATGAAATTTTGTATACCTTATATTATAAAAGAAGTACATTTAATGAAGTCGTTTGTGAGTTTCTTATATTTAACTCTTCTCTTTTATACCAAAATTATGATAACCCTAAAACAGTGAAACACAATTAATTCCACTCCAATTAATTTTACAAAGGTGTGTAGAAAATATGCTGTAAAATATGACCACCAAAAGTATATTCGCTTTGTCTTCATTTTGAAGTTGGGTTTTAAAAGAATTATGAAGATTTTAAAAATGGTGTAATATGTCAGTAGGTCATCTTACTTCAATTTCAAATTTAAATTCCCACAAGTTATAAAATATTGTGACTTTCCTTCTTATCCATGTAATAAAACTAATAATAACTAGTGCACATATCAACAGAAACCAAGCAATTTGGTTTGGACACTCTTTACTGTTTACAATTTTTCAATGCAGTTGGTTAAACAGTCTATTTATGGTTTAACGAAATCTCCTTGTTTAACAAACCCAACCAATCCAATATTGTGAATATCAGTAATTTTCCAGAAATACACTTATGTGCAGCTGTACATTAACAGATGTTTAAAATGCTCATCCCAATCCCAATGTTATTCCAACAGAAGTATTTCAAATTTCAAGCCACATTTAAGTTCGATTCCCATAATTTTTTGGCAGAATCATCTCCAAACCTGGCCTTATGCGTCAACACAAAAAACTTTAAGATTGGTTGAAAATTAGGAGTTACAATAAAAAAAATCCTTGACCAAAGAAATAAGTATGGATTTGTTTTACAGACAATGATACACTCGGTCAAAAGTGTCATTTAGGGGATGAAAGGGGGGTTCAGTCCCCCCCCCAAAAAATTTGGGGAAATGGTAAAAAATTCAAATTTTACTATCAATAATAATTACAAAATGAAGGTTATGACTTGAATTTCCTGCAGTTGTTAAAAAAATAGTAAGGGGAAGGAGGTCTCATTGCAGGTCCTTACTTACTTAGTTCTGTATACATTGGCTGCTGTGACAAAATATTTTGACATACAATCAATATTTATTTTTATAAATTATTTGACCTCAGTAGCACTTTTATTGGAGGGGGGGGGGGCAAGATTGTTTTATGAACATATTTTACTGTTCATAAAACAATCTTGCCCCCCCCCCTCCAATAAAAGTGCTACTGAGGTCAAATAATTTATAAAAATAAATATTTATTGTATGTCAAAATATTTTGTCACAGCAGCCAATGTATACAGAACTAAGTAAGTAAGGACATCCTCATGGGAAGTGAGAACCCCGCCCCTGAAACACAGATATAGGCCTAGCACCACCAAGATGTAAATTTCATCTAAGGATTAGGCCGGTTCCTACGTGGGCGACAGATGCGACGCGACGAGAGCGACTGGAGCGACACCAGCGACAAGCTTGCATCGCCATAACGTTATACATTGTAAATTGTTGTCGCTCTTGTCGCCCACTAAGAACGCTCCAATACTTATACATTTGTTTGAAATTTTGTCGCTCCCGTCGCGTCGCATCTATCGCCCACGTAGGAACCGGCCTTATGCTCATTGGTTGAATGGAAGCAGATGGCTAAATTAATTTTGCAGAAGTTCGTTATTGTTTTTATTTTTTGTAAATAAATATTCTCAGATTGACATTTATGATGTTGAAAGATTGTTTCCTGTGAAAGTTAGGAGAAGTAATCATAGCATCAGTGCTTTATTTTCCTCTGGTTTTCGAAATTGAAATATTTTTTTAACATGGGATCTATTTATTTGATTTTGTATACATTGCAGCAGCCCTGGATATTTGGTGAATTTATAATGGTTTTACTAATAGGAATATAACGAACCAGGTCAGCTGCAACATGGTTGATGTATGAATAGGTGAATCCCCCATACGATACCTCGTTGAAATGAATGTGTGGTTGAAAGAATTTTATTTCCCACCATAAGGGAAATTCCCTTCCCACTGTCATGAATTTTCTTCTTTCTTCACAATCAGATGTTATTTTTATTTCACAATTAATTGACATTCAGAGCAGATAATAGCAGTGCTTTATGATGATAATGTTACCATTGAGTAAATATTGCGATGTTATTCTATAACTTATAGAGTGGTCAAGGGATAGGGAAAAATACCTGCTCGAGGCAACTAACAATTTTTGGAAGAGCTTTGTGTAATGTGTTTATATAGGATCGAATACATATCGCATCAAAAGGATATTTATCATCATTGTTGGAAACTATGGTGGAATCGAATCGAACTGAGATATCGATTGTTGAAAGCTTTAGGTTATATTGCATTGTTTGCCGGTTAGTGACGCCCCTAGCAGACAATTTTGTCATTCAGTTTTTCCATATTTTAAAATTGCTTGTCCACTCTATAAGTTATGAAATAGTGTCGCCATTGTTATTTAATGATGTTACTTCCCCTAATTGCCTTTGCAAGCGCTTCTTTTTACTTCTTCTTTACTTGTTCTTTTAAATAACAAAATAAGAATATTTGTTTCTGCAAAAGGAAAACATTGGCATTAAGTGACGTGAGACATTAAACAGTAATAGTTCTCAGTCATTGTGATTGGTTGGATTCTTGGCATTGGGAGGAAAGGGAACAATTAGGAATTGAAATCCGCATTTCGACCACACATATATTTTGAACAGGGTTGAGATGAAAATACCTGAATATACAGAGAGTTTTACCAAAATATATTAATACCAAACTTATGGTTGAATTGTAACTAACAAGCAAAACTATGGCAACAGTGAAGTAAATATGACCAACTATATTAATAAATTTTCACAAAACCAAATTAATACAATGTTTGTAACTTTCTATTTCATCAGCCATGGAGTCAGAGTTTGAAGTTCTTCGAAACTTGTAAACTCCACAACTTTCCAACTTCAAACTAAGTCCATAACAACTGATGAAATATTAAGTCGCTATAGAATATTATTGTATTAGTTTAGAGAATTTAAATATCTATTTAGTAAGAAATTTCAATTAAATAGGGATATCCTAAACAAAATTTCAATTGTGCCGTTAAAACACTCTATATCTATCTTACGGAACCATTTATATTCATCATGAACATCATATTCAAAATTATTGTAGTATTAATATTTATTTGTTTTAGTATCCTTTGTTTTGTAGCAGCTTTCCCAGTGGGGAAAGAAGGTGTAATTTTAATAAATTATCTTATATATATATATATATATATATATATATATATTGAGACCCGTAAATTACATTATTATTAAATTATTACTTTGAAATAAATTAACAGAACAGAACTGAACGGACAAAACTTTTTTTAATTATAAAAAATCAATTTTAAAGGTAATAGATGACAAACTATATTGATAGGGACAGCACAAAAATTTTTATAGCATTAAAAAAATTGTATTAGGATAAAATATACAGTGTGATACAGAAGGAAGTACAGAAATTTCGGGAGCTTATTCTGCACATGACAATAAACAAAAAAGTGCATATAAACACATGACCTAAAATCCTTCGATTAACCGCAAATGCCATTTTGTTAAATATTAATTTTTATTTCCGTAATGGATTATACTTCATATTTGGTATGGTACCTCTATCACAACAATGTTAGTTTTCATTTAAAAAATTATTTTCTTTATGTGTATTTTCAAAATGGAGGCCATTTAAACTCAAATTTCTCAAAAAAGCAAATTTTATCAAAATTTCATAAGAGACAAAAAAAGTTGAAAAGTAAATTATCTAAACAATAATACCGAATTTGTAAAGATCTGACTACAAATAGTGGTGTAATTGAGATTTTTCTGCAGAAAAACATACGGTCAATTTTGCATTAAAAAATCTCAACAACTCCGTTATTTGTTTTCAGATTTTTACAAACTTGGTATCATTGTTTAGATAATTTGTCATTTTTTGTCTTATATAAAATTTTGATGAATTTTTACGTTTTTTGAGAAATTAGAGTTTATAATTTCAAATGGATACTTAAAATAATATCTTGAAAATGCACATCAGAAAATAATAATTCTTTTTTTGAAAACTAACATTGTTGTGATAAAGGTCCATGCCAAATATGAAGTAAATCCATCAATCCGTTAGGGAAATAAAAATTATTACGTGTAAAAAACAAAATGGCGGCTAGAGGTTAAACGAAATATTTTTGGATATATGTTTATATGTCCTTTTTTTGTTTATTTTCATGTGTAAAATCAGCTCCCAAAATTTCTGCACTTCCTTGTGAATCACCCTGTACATCTCATTCAAACTACACGCACACAAGGGCGGCACAGCACGGATGGTAGTTAATAGCAGGGTTCCCAAACATGGCGGATTTTAAGGGACAGTCCCTTATTTAGTAAATTTTCCCGCGTCCCGAGAGAAGTCGTCTGGGGCGGTAAATGTCCCCTATTTGGCTGTAATCGGAAATTAGGACTACTCATGGCAAATTTAGTTACAATAATCAAAGTTAAAAAATAATCTCAAAATTACAAAACTGTTTAGGCCTATTGTGCATAAAAAGCAGTGACCGCCATAGCAAGTGTCTGCCATCATCGTATGATAATCGTACTTTTCGGACCTCTTGTGGTTCAAGTTTTGGAAAAACTCTTCTGCATGCACAGTGTGCAAACTGTGAACTCATCCTGTGAACCTTGCCAAGTTGTCGTAGCCACAACACCACGTTAATGGGTGGTACCACGGTTGTACTTGGTAGTACCACGGTGGTACTTGGTGGTGCCACTATTATAGTTTTAAAATGTTGATTATTGCCTTAATTAAACTTTAATATTTAATATCAATAATGTAAGATTTATGCAATAAAATACATAGTAAAAATTTACTTTTATTTATTATTAAGGGCCGGTGTTGGTATGTTTTACCAGGGGTTAAAAAAAAATTAGTCTTGAAATAAAAAAAAACCCTATGAAGCCCTTTTTATTATTGTTGTAACCTACATATTATTTAATGGTATTTTAGATATTATATTATTAAAATAGCATTTAAAATAATAATTTTAGTGTATTATCAAAGAATTTTTAAATTTCAACCACTTTTTCCAACTCAGGAGTAGAATAGGTTTGATTTCAAAACCTTGTCCCTTATTTTCACGTGCTTGATTTGGCAACCCTAGTTAATAGCGGGGGAAGGTGCACTAGAAACATCTGGCGTTCCGCTTCATTTTTTTTTTTTTTTTAACAAATTGTGCCGTTCAAGTTAACCCGTTACGCTCTATCCATTGACACTAATTTCAATGCACAGGTACCAGAAGTAACCTATCCAGATTGAAAGACACTTATTTTTAATATAAATTCCCCCTCCTTTTTCGATTCTACGCATAATTTTAAGACAACTTTACAATTTAATTAGCACCCCCAATCCTAACAGTTTAGGAGATAATAGCTATTGAATTACATATAGTTTGTTCCTATAAGAATACCATGGGAATAATTTCACAGCCCCTACCTCTGAATATATTATGGTAAACCAGGTTGCCAATCCCCTCCCCCCCATGAACTATGACACCAATTCCCCCCCCCCCCCCAAAAAAAAAAAAATACAAATATGCAGAGATGTTAAAAAAAGGTGGTACTGTAATAAGAAAATCAACCCTCCTCCCCAACCATCACTGAATACATATACATTTTCTACAAAATATTTATCGTACACAATTAAACAAAAAAAATCAGGCTTTGTTCAACTTACTAGCTATAGCCCATCACAGCTTCGCCTGTGATTGAATTTGTTTTTTATTCTCTTTAAAGAGCAACAAAATCTTCTTCCTTTAGAATTATATTAAAAAATTGAAGTGTTCGGAGCACCTATAAGCAAAGAGGAACTACCACGTTACATTTCAACCCCGTAGGATCTATGGTATCTTAAAGGTTCTGTGGGGTGGAGCCCTAAAGGAAATTTGTAAAACCGTTTCTTAGTGAGCATCTATGAGCAAGGAGGAACGTCCATGTCCAATATTAATTATGTCTCTATTGGGCCGTAGAGTAATTTTTAAGTCCAGTGGGGCGAAGCCCTGAAGGGCTTAGAAAAATATATTTCCAAAACCGATTCTTAGTGAATACTAATGAGCAAAGAGGAACGTCCAAGTCAAATTTCAACCCCTTAGGCTCTATAGTAATTTTGAAGCCCTGCGGGGCGGAGCCCTAAACAACCTCAAAAACTATATTTAATTTGCCAAATATTTTCTTAGTGAGCCCCTATGATTAAAGAGAAATGTCCACATCAAATTTAAACCTTGTAGGCCCTAGAGAAATTTTGTTGTCATGTGCGGTGGAGCCCTAAAGAACTTCAAAAACTATATATTTAATTCGCCAAACATTTTCTTAGTGAGCCCCTATGATCAAAGAGATATGTCCACGTTAAATTTCAACCCCGTAGGATCTATGGCAATTTTAAGGTTCTATGGCAATTTTAAGGTTCTATGGCAATTTTAAGGTTCTGTGGGTCAGAGCCCAAAAAGAAATTTACAAACCGTTTCTTAGTGAATACTATGAGCAAAGAGGAACGTGCACGTCAAATTTCAACCCTATGGGCTCTAGTAGTTTTCAAGTCCTGTAAGGGGTGGGGAGGGGGGAGCCCTAAAGAACTTCAAAAACTATATTTGCAAACACTTTTCTTAGTGAGCACCTATTAGCAGAGAGGAACGTCCATGCCAAATTTTAACTCTGCAGGCTCTATAGTAAGTTTGAGGTTATATTGGACGGTCCCCCAAAGCAAATGTGCAATTTTTAACTGACCACCTATGAGCAAAGAGATTATTCCAAATTACAACCCAGCAGGTCCTATAGTTTATATATTCGTTGTTTCCTTAATTCGTATTGAAATTGGCCATAATTATAACATTATATTGAAATTTCGAAGACCTGTGTGGCGGAGCCCTGATGGAATTTTGCAAAACCGTTTCTTAGTGAGCATTTATGAGCAAAGAAGAACACCCATGCCAAATTTTAACATCGTAGGTCCCATAGTTTACAAATTTGTTGTTGCCTTGATTTGTATTAAAAACTGACCATAAGAATAACATTAGATAGAAATTTTGAAGTCCTGTGTGTCCCAACATCCTTGATGCTCTTGCTCAGGTAGTTTTAGTCAAATATGTGAAATGTTCCAATCAAATTAATACCTAAACTCCAAGTGTTATATTAGTAGTGGTAAAATCAGAAAAAATGAGAACTAACAACATTTTCATTTTCCGTAAATATTTTCATACCTCATGTTTGGTGTGATTACTTTTTTTTACTAAACAAAGATTACAAATGTAACAATAACATTGGTTTGAATAATCGAAATTTGCAATTCTCTTCTGGACGCCCTGGTGAGTGTGTCATCTACCTGGCGGGAAGTTTGGCTACATTTGTATGTGTGTGAAGGTCCCCTAGTCCCTTAGGTGTCACATAAACGGATGACATATACCTGTCACTACCACTACCACTGTAGCCGTCACTAACGCTGGTCACTCTTGATTCACAGGCTCCCCAGCAGACCGAGCGGAACTCGAAGTGGCAGACGAGATCTTGGAGGTGAACGGCACCACGCTCGAAGGCTCTTCGCACACTCAGGTCATCGCTCACTTGTACGAGGTCAGTCATAAATACTAACCTAACCTCTGTTTAGTGTGACTCGTGTAAACACTTCAAGTGTACGTTTGTAGGTACTACAAAGTGTTACAGAAAGACGGAAAAGGAATAATTTGCATTTAAAAAGTCCCTCCCTAGCATTTTTTTTATGTGAATATCATTTGGGTACTATGTTTATGTAAATATCTTTTGGGTAACCTAAGTATATTTTAAAATCATCAAAGTTTGGAGCACCCCTCTACAAAAAGAAGGATGTTGGGGTATCTTAAAATGCCCAACAAAAACAGAAGCCCCTTATTGAAAGCCACATATTATGAAAATACTTCCTCTCAATGGTCACCACATTATAGCCTCAAAAAAAATTTACTGTAGATGAAAGTTGTTCCTGCAAAAAGAGCTAAATTTTAATAAGCTTTTCTGTTAAGAGTACAATTACAATAAGATTGCACCTCTCACTTTCCCCAATGTTTATACTGTATTTTATAAAACCTTCAAAATGAGGAGTCTGAATGAAACTTCAGCAGAAGTTAAATAACAAAAAATAGCCCTTGAAAATTAATATTCAAAGTAAATTACATAAAGTTAATATATTAAGTATACTTCCAAGGTAAATTTTGGTATATTTACAACTACAAAGATTTTTTCCCCTTGTCTTTGCTGTAACCAAAAAAGTGAGAGTCATAAGATTGGTGATGTCAACAGTTTGGTATTTCCACTTCCCAGTGTGAAATTAGAAATGATAAGAATGACTAACACCAGACATGTGCATTGTGCACTAGAGCATTTAGACAAGTGAATCATCGGTTTTCAGGAGTCGCCATTGATTGTTTGAAACCATCTTTATCTTTAGCCTGTGTTTAGAGGAGCTCCTGGAATTTGACAAATTTTAATGAGTGTATGATATTTGACAAATCAATCTGTTACTCTCTTTATTTACTTAATAAGATTAGTAAACAGCAGTAAAATATTAGCTCTGGGATTAAAGCTGGGTTCTCAGCAATTTTGTATAAATATACATCGATGGATCTTAAAGACCACATTAGAAATTACACCCTCTTCTGCAACTGATTTTAAGTTTATTTCGCTGTTTTGCCTTTGCTGAACTGTACACCCATAAGTAACCTGGCTTATAGGCGTGGTTGTCTTGGGCGGATTTACGGGCACCCCCACATGACCTGAATAATTTATTTTACAATTTATTACAATAAGCTGTAACATAAAATACAAAAGGGTTATATTAAATAAAGAGGCTAACTTTTTGGGACTAAAAACAAGACATTTAAAGTTGAGTTTTGGTGTATGAATCTGGTATTTAATTGTTTAATATTCCTTCATCAGATCTCGAACCCCAGATATCAATACCTAAATTGGCCCATGGTGCTTAAAGGACTAACAATTTTATAGAAGTGCCTTAGATTTTAGATAAACAATAAAATAGTATAGGATTTCCACACCAGGGCTATAGTTATGAGTCACCTTCACCCCTGTGCTAGTAGCCCATTTTTGCGCAGTCGGCAATGTTAACCATACGGTTTTTAATGCAAAACATCGTATTTTATTCCCCTGTTTCGGACGCCGTTTTTCAACCGATTTCCTTTAAACTTGGTAAGTGTTTAGTTGAATAGTTATATTAGGCCCCTCATACCTCAAAATTTCAAAAATTCAACAAATTTAATTCGACTAAGGAAAGTCGAGTTACTTTGCAACGTCACAAAGAGTAATATTTGTCAAATTTTCGAGGTATGAGAGGCCTAATATAAACTATTCAACTAAACACTTACCAAGTTTAAAGAAAATCGGTTAAAAAACGGTATCTGAAACAGGGGAATAAAATACCATGTTTTAGCATAAAAGCCGTATGGTTAACATTGTTGACTGCGCACAATGGGCTACTCTCCCAGGGGTGAAGATGACTCTTAAGTGAGACTGAGCAGAAACATATTTCCTCATTTTATTACTTTGAAACCTATTCAAATTTTCCGATCATCTTGGTTCAGGAATTCCTGAAAATAGACCTGTACCTGCACTTTTACATTTAATTTCATCAAAATTGGACCTTTCCAACAAAATTTATTTAAAGACCATGGACATATCACATAGGCCTAGGTCTTACAGTGGCAAATACAATAAAAGTGCACTCCCGGAGGGAAAATTCTCCATTAAATGAAAAATAATTTCTTTGGGTGAGAAAATAACAAAAGAATACATTATGTGTAAAATTTATATTGTAACAAATATTCATATACATCTCTGATTTAAAAATCCAGTTACTAAACTCAACATTTCTCAAACGGATCGTAGTTTAAACTCTTTAAAAATCCACTTCTCCATACGTTTGTGCATGAGTTATATAGGGCTAAAATAAATACATATTATCTCTACAGTTAATACATAAATATGATACTTACAAACTTTAATACACAATTTAAATATTTTGCTAATATGTAAAATTAATCTCTCAACACAATCGGTAAAAATATATAAAAAGATAAATATCATTCATAATTGAATTATAGCCACTGCATTGAGCAAAAAGTAGGCCAAGAAATAAAAAAAATAGATACAGGGTAATTGACAAGAAAAAAATATTTTAAAAATTTAATGACACCATCAAAAATGCATTTAAAAAACATACGGTGTCCAAAGTAGGTACAGTATTTTTGTAAGTTTATTTTCTAAAAATATATATGGTAGGTACTGTATGACCTACCGGTAATGTAATTTCCTCACATTTGTCCATTCATGGGTTTCACTTCACTCTTCGTAACCATTCCATGGTCTTATGCACAAATTCGAGGCAGTAGCCTGCTAAATTGACATAACTTTTGAATTATATTCAATTGCATAACATTTTATAAGGGCAACAAATTTTTAGCACAAAAAAGTAGTTTGTCATAGCCAATAAAACAGTGTAGCCTATCGTTCATCTTCATCTTTTTTACTATAGTGGTAGGCCTAGTAATATTATTTAATTTATCGTTATGTTAATAACTCATATTAGTTTTCCCATTCACTATACGCTATACCAGTGTAAGTCTCAACTTTTTTATAAGTTTTAAACCGTCATATCAATGCTACAATAGGTACATAAATAAAATTGGTAGCGCACCAATCGAACATGGGGATCTAGACCTGAAGTGAACGTCTAACTACGGGGGGGGGGGCTAGAAAAATATTAGTTTGACTTTAGGGGTACATATTGTGGTAGAATTAACACCTTTGCCATTATGTTGATGGTCTAGTAGTACGAGTGAACAATTGCCTAGATCTGCAATACAAATCGCTGTACAGAAGTACTGTAATGCTGTAGACAACGTTCCCCCTTTGCATAGGTAACGTACTCAATTTAAGATTATGAGTGCAACCATGTTGGATTTACTTCCCATTATAGGCTAGCCAAAAAACTGGTCCTTGCCGTGTACGGTACCACATATATGTAAGTTTATATACCTTTATTTTTTTAGGATACAGTAACCAATTGATTTTAAAAAAAAACCTACTAGGCTAGAGTTTAAATATATTTGTCTTGATAACACTTTATTTGGAGCTAAAAACCATAATTATCTCGTTTTAAATAAAGAAGTTTCTCATACAAGAATAACTTCTAATATTGGTTCTGACAAGAAAAGATGAAATCTGGCATCACTCCAATGCCTTCTTCCGTTTAATACTTATGTTATGAATGCTTTAATTTTATACGATACACAGACAAAACCGCTGAAAACATGCTTCTACATTACTAAAAGTTTTCATTGCAAAGCTGCAACTTCAAAAAAAGGAATATGCAGATATCCAAGCCTAACAATAAGTTAATGATTGTAGGTATATAAGTTTGACTCGCTTTTAAGTTTTTGCGGTGATACACCTTTGTCAAGCTAATAGTGTACGTATTTATCACTAGTACAGGAAAGGCTTACCGTAACTTAAATTATTTTAACAGAAAAGACCTAATAAATCTTTTTTATAGCATATACTTGTTTTATACGGTAGTCTAACTTAGGCCTACTACTTATACAAATTTATTCAAAAAATTGAATAATTGTGTCAAATACATAGTAGACCTGCCTACTTTCTCAGTGGTTTTAAGAGATATTAATTTCCTAAAAATTAGACAACAAATTTGATGGGCACACAAACATAAACTTTGAGACTTAAAGTTAACGTATATCACATCACATTTTAGTGTAAGTTAGGCCTATGTCTTATAATGGCATGGTTCTGTACTATAGCCTCTAAGTAAAAAACAGAAGAGGCCAGTACTACTTGCAGCAGGACTTGACCATAGAGGCACAGGTTATTGGTTGATGATACAGTATACACACGTATATCCAAACTAATATAACGAATAGTAGATTCGGATGTCTAATAAAACGCATGATGCAGAGTCAACCATGGGTCATTGTTTTCATCTATTTTCTTCAGCCAATTATGGTTATATTCGTCAAGTTTATTGTTGATATAATATAATGCAAGAGCTCTTCACATAATGCCAAATTGAAACTTGCAATTTATAATGGTAAACTTTTCAAACTCAATCTAATTGAAAAATCGCAGAAGACAAAACATTAGCATCTAATCTTTAACTGTCATACAGTATCATAAAATATAATCTACAAAGTAAAATATGTTACAGAACGTACACTAGGCCTACCGGTACTGGTCTATATATGTATTTTTTTCAATGACACAAAGACAAAAAGGGGATGAAACAAAATGAATTTTTTGAAAATAAAAAATATAGCCTGGATCAGTTTGGAGGTCCATGCGGATTTTGACTGTTGCCGAGTTAAAAGGACGAGAGTACTGTAGCCTTTACGGTTTTTTCACTTATTTATATATTTAGACATGATAATAATTATAATTAGGCCTTACAAAGGTATAACAATTTTTTTAATGGGGCCAATTGAAGTTTATTCCACTTTCATGAATAGCAAAAGTGTCTCAAAAGAGTGTTGTTTTAGCCTATTTTAAAAAATCCTTTTTAAAGCTAGTTAAGGTAGGTAGGCCAGCAGTACTGGTACAGTACTTGTTAAGTTTTACACTTAAAATATGTTTTAACAAACTAACATTCTAATTAGGTAGGCCTAATTCATATGCTCAGCAAATGAACTTTTAATGCAAGTTACATTCATGAGGATTTATACACACAGACTGTAACTTACACATCATTTCCTTAATGGTCAGGTTCACGTTCCTCAGTGGTAGAACGGGATTGGGTGTTTTATTTATTTTTTTTTTTTTTGCGGAAACAGATGCACGTGAACGTCTACTTTCAAAATCCCGGTGGATTCATAAGACGGCATCAAAATGATGTCACTAAGAAATATCACGTGACCATTGGGATTTGTCACATGATAATCTAGAAATCCCGGTTGTGGTGGATGAACGTGAAAGACACCAATGACAGAACAGATTAATTTGAAAAGAGGATTTTTACACTGAGACTGTACACATTATTTCCTTAATGACAGAAGAGATAAATTTTAAATAGGCCTAAGTTTTAATTGGTTTAAAATTTGTTACCGCATATCTAAACTTCCCCACTGTACAGAATTGATGTTATGTTTTTATTTTATGTTATTTTTCCTAATATAGGTTTTGATAGTTACGGTAAGCCTCTAACTTATGTACGGTAGGCCTAATAAAACAACCAAACGTAACCTATTGTTTTTTCAATAATAATAATAATAAATTTTATTCCGCTGACAATTATTAACATTGTATGGGAATTTACATTTTATGAAGAATTTACATTATGTCTTTCTATCTGTTTCACAATTAAAATTCACAATTCCGGATTTTCAACTAGATTTTTGGTAATATATTTATATTCAAAATGCAAAGAATTTGTTATCACATCGCTAATCAATTTGTGATGGAGATATATAAGCTACAGTACCTACCATAAGTTTCACCAAGCATTTAAAAAAGTTAATTGTATCTGGGAGGCTAGATCCAGACTTTAAAAGGAGTTAGGCCTCACACAAATAAAGTCTCTCAAAGTTAATTAAAATTTCTTAAAGAATTTTCCTCCCAATTCAGTTTGAAACAACTAGGCCTAGCTCTTACTTTAAACTGAGCATGAAAACTTCAACTGTTTAACTTAGCCTACCTTAGTTTGCTATTGGAACACACTTGAGTTTTAAAGAAACTGGCTACCGTGAGTAGAATAACATTTTTTCAAGAGTGACCCACAACGAACATTTGGTTATAGTACCATAACCTAACCTTGAGTTAGGTACCGATAAGTTATGGTAAAAAGGACTGATTCACCTAAATTTTGGCCTTTGGGGAAAACAAAACAATAGGCCTATCTAGTTATGGCAGTATCAAAGTTGAAGGCCTAAGTTTAGGCCTGACTTAAAATAACCGGCCTGTTGGGATTGTTTTAAAAGGCTTCAAGCTAGGAGTAACTTACTTCAGTAGTCGCGAAACAAACATTTTATGGCTGTCAAGGCTTCGGCTACCAATAACACTTTAGATGATAAGTTATGTAGGCTACTTATTAGGACAGTCTTTAAAAAAGTCGACACTTCCCCTTCCTTTTCTTCTTCTTCTGTTGCAAAGCAGCTCGAGTCGCAGTCTCGAATACTTGTCGCACACCCTCCTTACTCTTGGCTGAACACTCGAGATAGGCAAATGCATTGATTTTTTCTGCCATTGCTCGGCCTTCTTCGGGTTTGACTGGCTCTTGCTTCATCTTAGCGAGTTCTTTGATGGTATTCGGATCATTTCGTAAATCTTTTTTGTTGCCAACCAATATGATTGGTATATTTGGACAAAAGTGTTTGACTTCGGGAGTCCATTTTTCTGGTATGTTTTCTAGGGAATCAGGGGAATCAATAGAGAAACTCATTAAAATAACATCTGTGTCCGGGTATGACAAAGGGCGGAGCCGATCATAATCCTCTTGGCCAGCAGTATCCCAAAGAGCTAATTCCACTTGCCTCCCGTCCACTTCAATATCTGCTACATAGTTCTCAAAAACAGTAGGAACATAGACTTCAGGAAACTGATCTTTGCTGAAAACTATCAGTAGACAAGTCTTACCACAAGCACCATCTCCGACAATCACTAATTTCTTCCTCATTGCAGCCATTTTGGATATTTAGGCTATGAACTGACAGCAAATCCTCTAACCCTACTTTAGGGTTAGAACTAATTCCTTAATGCAAACAACGCTGTATGGGTAAAGATCTCACATCCGAATCGTACGGCCACTGTTAGAAACCAACGTATTATCACAACCACAATTTAAAGCATTACAAATTCATTACCACAACTGTGGAAAAAACTAAAACGCGTATCATTCAATCGGCTCTCACTTCACAGGATGAATCATACGTACGGCAACCAGTGATTCCACATACCACCACCCCAATCACAATAGCGCTAGAGGTGTGAACGCAAACTGCAACTCCGGCAAACGATCAATAGAGTGCGCAGGCTCCCTCGGACGGATTTTGACACTGTCAGCATGTATAACTTTTTTTTATTTTTACGTAGGCCTACATAACAGCCGTATATCCAAACTAATATAACGAATAGTAGATTCGGATGTCTAATAAAACGCATGATGCAGAGTCAACAATTAACTTATGTTTCTTTAAAAAGTTTTAGGCCTACATAAATTAATATGTAAAATATTAATTTTATTAATTTTAATTATTTATTTTAATTTTGTACCCTGTTGAATAATTTTAACTAAAAGCGGTCAAGATTGGGTTGACTATCTTTGACGCTGAACTTCTTTTAATCATAGTAGTGTAATCATTCATGTGTTTCTACAAGTCAAAAAATGTTGAGGTTCAGGGTTCAATCAAAACAAACAAACAGTCAATGTGCATGTACATTGTGTTTATACTAAGATCGCGCACTGGTCAGAAATTCAGTTGATCTTGAGCCAATTGGTTAAAAAAAAATTATACCTAACTGAAACATCTGTTCTTACTTATTTGCTAGCAAATTTGTAGGCCTAATTACAACAGCTGTCTTATGATTCAATCAATTATGCTTCTTCCATCCAAAAGATTAAAATTGCAACTTTGAAAGGAAGGGAATTATAATGTGATTCTGCTCATCTACAGCACAATACCTTTATAACGGTATGCGCGGATGTCTCTTACGATGAACACATAAGCTGAGAAAAAAGGAGGTAAAGAAACATGATTGCCTATTAGATGTCTATACTTATTTAATACGCTAAAAAAGGGGTTTTTTTGTCTTGAGAACTCCTCCTACAATTTTCAACCGATTTTCAAGTTTTTGGTTTCGTTGGATAGGGCTTGGTCTGTTGTTTCCGCCAAACATTGATGAGAATCGGACAGAAAATAAAGGCGCTATCCACCATTGAAATAAAAAAATTTCCAATTTAAATAACATTGGGACTGAATAAAGCATTTTTTGAAACATCTGTTAATAATCAGCTGTAAATACGTGTAGTTATTGGCAATTGAAGATATTCACATTATTGGATTGGTCGGATGTCATTGATTTAGAGCTAAAGTAACATTTTTACTGTATTTAAATAAATTGCTCGATTTCGAGCAACACGTATACTATAGTCCGTTTTTTTAAACCTGATTCTTCAAGGGAGAGATGGTGGAGGGGGTTTGTTTATACTTGCTACTATTCCATTGGCTGAAGCCTTTTGGTTTTTTGTTGTTTTTGTTTTATTTCACTGTTGCATACCAGCTGATAATTTTACATCACAACATGATGTGTATCAGTTTTACAATATTATTGGTAGCAGTTGTTTTTTAATCAGTTTACTTTAGAACTGTTACTTTTTAACAAGGATTAGGTTTGGCTTAAAAATATAACAGCTGACTAGGAGCTACTGAAAGATATTATAACTTATTTAAAACGTTATTTGAGGAAATCTGATACTCGACATACGTTTGTCACGAGTTTAAATGTGTTGTTTACAGTTTAAATTTTTTGTTTACAGTTTAAATCCCTCCCCCACCCCAATTTTCTCGAGAAGGATCAGGCTTAAAAAAACGGACTATAGTTTCTATAAAAATATTAAATTATTGACAGGACACACTGATTAGGCCTATGCGACAAATTAAAGAAGATCAGCGTCAAAGATAGTTCAAGTCCACGTAATGTTGACCGCTTATAGTTGAAAAAATTCAACATGTACGTTCCCTTTTTTTCTATAATGTTGGACGTGTTCATAAATAAAAATAATTATTATAAAACATTTAATGCCTTGGAATATTTTATAATTTATTGTGAGGGATTATTATTTTAACTATTACAAATTTGTCGGTTGATTAAAAAAATATCCATTGGAAATTCGCTCTGTGTGCAGGTTTTCTGCGACAAGGGTATATATATTTTTTTAGAATTCCCAGTCTAAGTATTTTTGCCTTCTTATTTTACAATACATGTCTTGCGATCATCAATCATTTAATTTCAATGCTAACATTATACTACATTACATGTTTAACATTGTGTATGAAGTTGATACTTTAGCAATAAGATAGTATCAATATTATTTATTTAACGATCTAAAGGATTCGTCAAACCACAGTTTACAACCAAAATCACATGAAATGCAAAGAATCCTTTAAGGCACTTTGACTTTGTACCAAATAATCTAACGCGCGGCATCTACCTTTTTTACTTGATCCTTTGCTGGAGGGGACAGGAATATAGTGATGGAAGGTGGGAGCGGTTTGTTCACCCTTACATTGAAGTTGGTTATCATAGAAACGACGGACATTTAAGGGTAAAATGGCAGATACCAGATTGTTAACTGTTAACAAAGGACTGGTAACAAATAAAATAGCGCCAATCAACAGGGGGCAGTTTTTATTTTTATTTTATCTTTGTAGCACTCTTTAGTTAAACCTCGTTGGATCAGATGCAGGACTGCCTCGTTGTTAAAAAAAAACAATTAATTAGAACACAGTTTTCCCCAGTCGTGGATCAGATTATGTGTAGATTTGTTAATTACAAATACCAGGTGATTCAATTGTTAGATAATTAATTAATAGCCAAATGAATTCTGGGTCCCGTTGCAAAAAGTGTCTATAACTTTTCTCAGAAAGAAACCAGCAGCCTTTGAATATAGGCGAGCTCTGTAACCACTCAACCACCCAACCCGTTTTTTTCTTTCTAACTTCTAACTTTTAGGCGCTGATTAAATCGACAAGCAATTAAAAAATAAAATATTTCTTAGTTTTAAAAAAACTAATAAATACTGTACAAACAACATGTCTGTAAAATATTAAAACAGTCCCAAATTTTCTGTCGCAATTATGTAAATTGTATTTTTTAAATATTCGTTAAAACTCACACAACCCCGATTAAATACTTTTTGATTAATGCAATACGTCGCGAAGTTGAGAAAAAATAAACCCAAATTTCAAATCCGTTAAAGAAACAAAATCCTGCCTTTTATAAATGCAAAAATATTCAACTGGGTTTGAGAGACGATGCCATCAAGAAGGCATTGGCTGGAAAATTGCGCCAATACTGGCGACGAAAGGCATCCGCATCCTCTTCAGATAATTGGCCTGGATTGGCTGTGATTTAAAAACTCAACCCTAAATGGATCGAGACAAACGTACAGATAGAACCTAAAGAGGTTTGAAATTATTTTCCTCTCTTCCCAGAACAGATTAGGAAGAAACATTTCCTTTAAAAATCCTAATTCGGAATACGGAACCATGATCCAGGATTGTTATTTTGTTACTATTATGTTTTATTTTAGGGCTGCACTTTGTATAAATGAGAATATTTAACCGCGTCCAATAAACAGTTTTATTTCATATTAAAATTTAATTTTGTATAAGTTACTTTATTAAGTAAAAATTGTAAACATATGGATTTGAATATTCATTATTTACCACAGCCTAAACTATTAGGTATTATTTTTTTGTTCTTTTTCTTTCTGAATGATGCCTTATGCTTTTACTAACAAACTGGAACCTTTTTACCTATTGTTATGACTAAATGTAAAAAAGAATTTGAAAGCAAGGAATGTAAAATAAATAAAAACATCTCTTTATTTTATTTTAGATTCCTTGTTTAAAAGTATGATGGATCGAATTATAATTCTACTAACTGCTGGACATTAGATAAAAGCATAAGACGTCAACGCATTCTCTGAAGCAGTTGTGATGTAGCTTTATTTCTAGGTACTGTAACAAATACCACCTGATTTATCTTTTGCAATCATTAATTATTCCTGTACTGTACACTTATCTCGGCCACGGAAAGATATAAAAGATAAATACATATTCATCCTAATAATGATATTAGGATGAAATGGTCCGCTCCACTCACTTATTTACTTAGCTCACTCGCCTTTCATCAAAATAGTCAGTACTGCAGCAGAGAAATAATAATTAGGCCTAAGTTATCTCGACTCCCATATCCTTTGAACAGTGCTAATACCCTGTAAATTATGCATTTTGAACAACAATACTATTGTTAATCTACATAAAAAACATCTGTTCAACGCCAATAGAACGAGCGCTCAAAGTCAAAGGTTTATTTATTTATCTTCGTAAAAAATGTAAACAATGTAAACACACAAAATAATCTGCTGAATTTTTAAATACTTGAACTTGACCTAGACCTACTTTGATCAGCTATAGTTCTATTTAAAATCATCTTATGTCGATAGCCTGAAAAAGCTCTAAACTATTGGGAGAGAGCCCATACAATATCGGGATGAATAGAATAACATCACGTGTTCCTATTTTGAGCCCAAATCATCATTTTCAATACCTCATCATAACACTGGGAAGTTGGAAGATTATTTATAAGCGATTTGATGTTTTGCGTTTTATTTCAAAACTCTGCCCCTCATCCCTCAATCACGAATTTTTATAATCCTTTCTTTCTTAGTGGATACTTGTACCCAACGGCCAGGAAAATGCTGAAAGTTCTTAAAGTTCTAGGTCAAGCAGATTATTCAATAGGCCTACTTTGATTATTAATCAAAGGTATTGAATAATCTGCTTGACCTAGAACTTTTATTAATCAAAACTATTAAATAAACTGCTTGACCTACAACTTTTAGAACTTTCAGCATTTGGGTACAAGTTGACATAGGCCCTATATAATTGTTGGAAGTTTCATTTAAGTAGGATGTTTTATAGTTATTTTTTGACTGCCGGGTGAAGTAACACTCAGTCTTATTTATGCATTTCTCTTGGCCCCCTGTCATTGGGGGCCTGGGGTAAAATGCCCCCTTTGCCCCCCCCCCCCTGGTGGCGGCCCTGTTTCATTCTGTCATTCTTTATGATCGCCTAGTTTGTAAGCTTTTACACGAACCTTCCAAATTTTGGTATCAAACAGAATGCTTTGGATGTGAAGTCAATGGTGGAAGTAGGCCTATAACGGCAGCCAGCAGGTATGTGATTGGATATGCCGCGCGGCGCCGTCAGTAGGTATGATACTGTCCGCAGGCCGTGTCGGTTTGCGGGGCAGTCTTGTCTGCAACGGCAGGGGTTAACTGTTCCCAATGAAACCCATCAATTAAGAATTTTCAATGCAGAAACCCGTTCCTACCCGTTGCTTACCCTAATGTGTGGTGATTGTCAAAAGAGAAGATAGAAATAGATTGAATACTAATTGTAAAACTGCTACGTATGAATAACTTTAATTTTTATGTGTAATTATTACAGTACCTTAAAATAAAAGGTTTAAACCAGCAGTGTTTCAGTGTACCAGTGTCCAACCACTAACTACAGTCGGTTTGAAGGTCACGATCATTTGTTGACGACAATTTTCTTTTCCAGGCCATACAATCTCGGACAGTATGTCTCCGCGTGCGGCGACGGACCGGGAACAGACTTGGTGAGTATTGATGCAATTTATAATACTTATAAATTGTACCAGTAGTTATTGAATTAACCCTTTCCATCCCGAATTATAAAAGACCTGGAGAAAAATTATTTTTTGGTAAAACCTTTTTATTTGGGCCCTAATTAGTCATAATTCATAATTTTTTTCAAATTTTCACTCCGAAAAAAAATTTAGAAACTTGTATCCATATGGCACTTACGGAAACACCATGGTCTCTGTTTGGTACTATAAACATAATAACAGTTCAATTTTTTATGGTGATTTCCTTTTCTTTCCCATGGATGCCAAACCGCACCATTTAATAATAAACCTGCTGCCATTTGGCACATATGGGAATAAAATGATCTTACACCTAAAAAAATTAGCAAAAACTCTGGTTTGATCTTCCCATAGGTGCCAATTGGATACAAGTTTTTCAACTGCAATTATTTCATTGAAAAATAAAACTGTCACCATAGCAACGTGATATTTCTTGAATTGAAATAATAGCCTAACTAGTGTAAAAATCATTTTTTATTGACCTTAGTTACATTTAAGCTGTTGAACCTTAATGATGAAAATGGCAACGTTCACATGGCACTCAACATGACATAGAACATAACCAATAAATTTTAAAACTAAACAATCAGCTCTGGCAACCTGAAAACACAGTATTTCCCTTCGTAAAACAAATGACTTTGATTTCCAAAGCTTTATAAATCAGTATATATCTATGGAACTTCTAAAATCGATGATAAAAAACCTGTTGCCAAAAATGGCACCCTTTGGAAGGAAAGGGTTGTATTTGTTATATGTAGCCGTCAACATGTTATTTTAGAAAATGAGTACAGTTGACTTTTGCTCGTCGACTTATAACTCGAAATTCACGGTATTATAGTTTTTCTTCGAGTTACGTATAGTTCGACGTAGAATAGTTTAAGTAACAGGGTACTGTTTATTAAATTTGTCTTACAGAGGTACCGTACAGTAGCCTACGCTGTATTGACAACGGATAAATCAGTATTGGTATGTGTCACTTAGGTGCTCGTTGCTACTTGTGTGACGGGGGTTTGACTTGGGCCCTACATAGTTGAGAAAACATCTATATATCGGGGTAAACTTCGACTTGTTCGACTTATCCTCTCAATTTCGAATTATAGAGATAATTTTTGTATCTCTTCGGCCTCTAGAGTAGAATATAACCGTAAATTAATTCGAATAGTGTATTGTTGTTTTTTTACTTATCCAGATTTTTCCCTGGGGATTCAAATTAAATCGATGTTTAGAATATTCCGAGCTATCGAGAGTCGACTCCAAACATCTCCACCTCGTAGCAATAAACCTGGGTACTCAGTTATAATTTGATAAATTTTGATGATTTCGTTATATTTTCCCCATAAATAAAGCCTATGGAACTGAGTATGTACTTTGCTGCTGAGAGGCTGTTGTAAGACAATATTTGTTTAATGTTATAGCCCCTGCTTAGCCCCTTCCAAGTACAATACACACGCTATATAGAACACGATAAGAAAGTGTACAGTATAGGCTGGGCGCAGGACTCTTAAATATGAGCTGGTCAGCTGGATGTCTGAGCTGACGGTTGACAACAATGAAGTCATACAGAGGTACATAGAGTAATAAACACTTGTTGATTTTTGTCCCCTGTTGATTTGCGCCATTTTACCCACGATTCCCGCCGTTTTCTTGGTAAACATCCCACACTTTACCCTTGTTTCCTTGGTAACCAGTTTTAACTATTCTATGATTAGTAGCAACAAGCTTACAAAATTACATATTATACTTTTAAAACATTGATTATTTCTTGTTTGTTTTAAAACCACTTTGATTTTATGGTCTGTGAGCAGTCTTTTGAAGTTGTTTATCATAGAATCGTCGGATAGAGTTGGTTAAAATAGCAAATATCTGATGGGAAAGTGAAAACAAATGATTGGTTGCCAAGGGATCAGCGGGAATCGTGGGTAAAATGGCGCCAATGAACAGGGGGGCAAACTTTCCTATATCTTTGTAACACTCTATCTAGTCCAACCTCGGTGGACAACCTATGCATTGGTCAAAGCCGAGATGATTATTTTAGTCGATCGTTTGAGTGAGAGCGCGCAAAGGTCACCGGACTAATTTGATTGATATGGGATGAACATATTTTCAGTTTTATCACAAAGACTTTGTGAGTTTGTTTTAATATATTGAATGACACAAGAAGCAAGTTTAAGAGTAGGCCTATGCAAAACAATAACGAAATTCTAACTTACCCGGTGTCCCAGACCACCCATCACTTCTACAATTTACTAAATTAATTTTTCATTGAATCAAATTGCATTATTGAAACGTTATAGGTAAACCAGACGATCTTTATCGATTAATGATAATTTCAATGTACAGAGTGTACTAGAAGTAACCTAACCAGTTCGAAAGTCATTAATTTTAAATGAAAATCCGCATGCACTTGTTATGATTTCTTTAGATTCTACACATAATTTTAAGGCAACTTTACAATTTAAAGTATAACCCTAATCCTAACGGGTTTGGAGATAATGGCGGTGAAAAATTTTTCCCCCCATAAGAATAAGATGGGGCAATTTTCACGTCCATTATCTCTGTAAATTTTTCGTGAAACAAAAATGGCAGTATAAAAAGCCTCAGACATTTTTTTTTTTTTTTTTTAATACTTTTGCTTCATATAGTATTATTTTGTCTTAAATTATTTTATTTTATCCATAAATTTTACAATATGGTAGAGATTATTGAAAATTTGTGGAAAACTATAGGCCTAAAATTAAGTACTTGATAATCGGTATTTTATGATGAGATAGTTAAAATGAGGTTTGAAGATATTTTCATGCTTGGACAGGTTTGCTAAACAATAAAGTTTCAGAAATAATGGAAGTGAAAACTTTCGCCTTGTTATTCTTATGGGGAAAAACTAACTTCTACCGCTATTATCTCCCATACCGCTTGAATTACAAGTACACATTAAATTGTATAGTAGGACCACTAATTAATGTATTGGTAAAATCCAAAAATACCATAAACAGTGGGTGTTCGTATTTAAAATTAATGACTTCTGGTCTAGAGAGGCTACCTCTGGTCTACTCTGTGCATTGAAAATTAACATCAATGGATAGAGCGCAACTGTTTTACCTAATGGCACAGTTTAGAGGTAGGCCTATGCAAAATTTGTGTTTGTGAAAAATTAATTCTGTACATTTTAAATGGATGTTCGGGTAGTCTGGGGCAACATGTTTTTCTTTTTTTATGAACACGCAGCGAATGCAGGTCAAAACGGACTGTGTAAAGTTCAAACAATTTAATTTTTTTAATTTACCACTGACAAAGGCTAAAATTCTATGGAATTGTACAGCAAGTTAAAACTTATACACCACTTTTTTCTCAGAGCAAAAACCCTAAAATTCTTTCATTCCAAAAAATATAACTACGGAACGTTTGTTCAATATAAACGGCCTTCTTTGGAAATACTTTTAATAACACGAAAAATAATTTTTCCTTACTTGTTTCATGTAACAGGCCTATGCATACAAACAGTGTATCTAAACTGTCTAACTCCAACATCATGCCTTCTGTTGAATAATCATGCCTAATAGTTATGAACCGGCGAGATTAAGCGATTGAAGTATGAAGAATGACAGGAAATGCGAATAGCACACGAAGAGAATTCGAGCCGAGGCCTGCCATAAGTACCGACTACCGACCAGAAGACTTGAGCAGCATACGACTGAGTTCCTCATTCATTATTGTACGCCGTGTATGCCACGGCGAAGAATGGTCAGATTCGAATACTCGTTCTCTCCATGAAGTCGCGATTTTTTGTGAAATACGATCTCTAAGCAGAAATAGCCTCATATCCAATAACGATCACTCCAGCTGTTTACATAAGTACTGCAGTCAAGGACATCGTCTTTGGATGTATTAAACACTGTTGAAGACTCGCAAGGACACTAGCAAGTATTTGCTTGGAATATTGGACTCTAATTCTATAGGTTTTTATATTATTGTATTGCTTTATTTAGAATTTTTAATTCCCGTGTAGGATTCCTGTAGGCAACGTTCGATCTATAGTCAATGGCGACAAACGTCATAGGTATGCTACCAACAGACCTTTTTTCCCGGAGCATGAAAAAATTATTCTTATGTCATTTTCCATAAAGAGTTAAAAATGATTAGTCAATTCTTTCACACTTCATCAAGGTACGAGAAGACCAATCTATTCAAATTATGGTTTACGATTACGCCTATGCAATTGATTGTGATTGCAGTGATGATCTTGTACAAATGAGTGGTTTGAATCTAAAATGTCAAGTGATCTTTGTCTTTGTTGTGTTTGGACTCTTCTGCAGTTTTTCTTCTGCAGTTTCGAAATTGGATCTTAAGGTGAAACAAGGAGTCATTGACAATTATTGTGTGTGAGGTATCCGAACGTTGATTTAAGTGTCACCAATGCCGTAATAACAAAGTGAACACAATAATTAACGGACCGTGATTACTGTAATAATTAGAGAAACTAAGAAAAAACCTAGAGGTAGCAAGCAATCCTTGAAAGCACCGGCACGTTTTATGGATTTTCGCGTAGACTACCAAGAGCGTACGCACAATTTGTGTAATAGGTTCAAGTTTAAATTGTTCGATACAATAATCGATATTCGACCCGTTCCCCGACTCAAGCTGCAGGCCGTTGTAGGCCATCTGGCCATCGGACCGCCATCTTGGACCGGTTCCTCCGTTCCCCGGCCACGTGCCCCACTCCCGCCGGTCCTGGTCCGTGTCCGACATTCCTCGGCACACTTACCTTCCACCTTCCACATGAGGTGTGTCAAGACACGCGGATGATGAGCTGGGAGACCGGTTTGTACCATTGGAAAACAAATTGGTGGAGTTCCCCCCCAACCCTGGTCCTCGTCCACAGCATGTGAAAAGTCCTTTCGACACGTTTGGTACAATAAAACTGTCCAGTGAGTTTGTCAGTAATGTTCCACGAAAAGCTAATAGTCAACAGTTTCAAAAAATCGTTAAAGGTTAGGTTTGTTGAAATTCCGCGACAGTGTCTAGAGCCATAGATACCACATACAAAATTTTTGGTGGTGGGATTTATCCAGTAAAGAGGTTTGAGTGTTTCAGAATCATTTACAAAGACTCTTATCGTACCTATAGGCAACTCTCCAATCTTGTTGGAATTCACTCTTAAGCAAAACGTCTCCAGCTGAGATTTCTGGAAATTAAGTACAGTATTCTAACTACAGTATGAACATGTTAAAATGTTCAAAATGCTTTTTCAATATTGATGGATAAAGTTCATAAACTCAAAGGTATATCTTATTAAAATAGTTCCAAAATACGAGTTAAGAATGAGGTTTAATTCTTAGAGGGAAGGTTTAACGATTTATTCTGAGTTCACAAATATCCTTGAAAACAATCAGGCCCTATCATTGCGTGTAAAAATTCGTCTGTTAATGTACCACGCTGTGGTTAGTAATGATTGAAAAAGTTTTTTTCTGAACTGAATTTGTTTAGCTAAATAGCTCATTGGCAAACGCTTTTTGTGGGAGAAGCATGCAACTGTTCTACTAATTCTGCTGCTGAAATTCAATTATGATGCTTTCGTTGGGAAGTCGGCGTGTTAAAAAGATTTATTTTTATAAATCTGAAAACCATAGTTTTTAATTTTAATTGTGATGCCCAGTTTTTCACACAAACGCCGATTCAAAAGAAGCACACTATTAAACAACCTTTTAATTAAAATTTTATGTTTTACTCATAGTGTTTGAATGTTACCTAATACAAACGTGATAAATTTATTAACGTCTTAAAACGTATAAATCTTAAAAGGTTTCTAAAAATTTAAAATTGAATTTATTACTTTGAGACAAGTTACTTAGTTTTGGGGAGGGGGGCTTAGTGAGTTTTTCAATATTGATATCCGGCCCATCCAAAATATGTATGGGTAAAGTTAGTTGTAACTCAATCTGGATTTTTTTATACTCCCAACCGTAAAGCGCCATAAATATTGTATAGTAGGAAAATTTTGAACACTCGTGTCAGTTTTTCTACTGGAGCGAGGAATTCCAGAAAGGGTCGTTCCATTTTTACACATAATTAATTCCCTTGTGGGCACTTGGGGCATTTTGAGATTGGAAATACCCGTCCTACCATCGACAGTCCTGTGTACCCACTTTCATCGCTTTTATGGCTTCAAGTTAGAAAGAGTCCATACTTGTATCTACTAGTTTACTTAAACATTTAGCATTACTTTATGTGCTATAGTTTTAAATAAATACTTTCTGAACAACAGTAGAAAGTTGTGTTTGCTTAAACAATTTTATTTCTTCAATGGATGCTTCTAACACAATTTTTTACATTATGTTAGACACTCTCTCTGCAAAAGACCCGAACTCGATAGAAATCAAAGCATGTTCTGTTCAAACTTCATCATAGATAAAAGAAGGGACTTTGAAAGCCAAGAAGGCAAATCCCTAAAGTCAATAACTTTTTTCAACCTCCTTACGCCTGTGTTCTGAAGGAAACATCAAAAGAAAAACTCCCTAGCTCATTATTACATTTTCGTAATAATTTTACCCTAACTGTCATATTTAAATTTCATTTTCAATAGTTTCACATGAAAATTCGTTGTCAATAATTTGCCTGAAAATCATCATTGAATCTAAAACCTAAAAGCGCTCCATTTCTTACGGCCGGAGTTTAAAATGTCAATTAAACACTAATCAACTTCTTAATTGGTAATTTCGAGACGTCATCAAGGACTGAAAAATCACTCTCGGCTTACAGTCTATTAATTAATTCGATGTTACAGCATTTTTAATCGTAAATTCCGCCGAACCGGCCGTGCAAGACGCTTCGGCCGTGTTCGGCAATGTTCGGCCGTTTCCGCGCCGTCGTCGTGGCTAGGCTCTGGTCTCAGGTGTAGCCGATTGCATTGCAATTGTGTCGAGGTGACCGTAGTGCGCGTGTGCAGTGTGTCCGGTGTTGCCAATTTTGGTGCAAAATCAGTGTGGTGTTGTGATTTTACAGTTCAGTTTGTGGATTTTGATTCTTCCTCGAGGCGTTCTTCACTAAAGTAAGTCATTTGAGTGAAAACGGTTGTGCAGTTTGGGCAGATTTTATAAGTTAGCAGTGCGTTGTTTGTTTACACGTAACCCAGAAAGAGAACTGCAATTAATTGAAGAAATTTATATCTCAACCCAAAGTAACATCTTAAACTTATTATGCCTAAATGGGCGTTTAGTCACATAACTGGAAGATGCTGTGTATAAAGTGCAATGTAAAATCCACGCATTATACCGCCATTTGAAATGAAATTGCTGCATTTATTATAAACCACAATTAATTAATTGGTAAATACAGTAGTTGTTAAAATTTCATACATGCATTATTTGTAAAATAAACTTTTCACATGTTATTTTAAAATCACGCCCTATTAAGTTAGGAGTCTTAATTCTGGAGTCTAAAGAATCAGGTTTCTCTTGTCACGTGATTTGATTGATTTGGTTGATTTGTGTATTTATAGTGAGAAATGAAGTACTGTAATTAATTAGTGTTTCAACACACATAATATAACATCAACATGGATAATTTTAGTGGAAATATCTCAAATTAACACTGAGCAGAACCTAGGTACGCCTATATCGAGAACACAACAACCAAGAAAATACCGTAGTCTACGTGTTTTCTTGAGTTTAAAGAAAGAAACTTATCAAGAACCACAAAATGGAATGAATACCGGTAAAGCACATTTTCCGTCATATGTGGCCATCAGTTAGTTGATGTCGGAAAAACGTCTGACACAGATTTTGTCTCTCAATTTTTCTTGTTCATTAGCTTAGATTAGATCATTAAAAAACTGAACAGTATTGCAGTAAATGTGTATGTAAATAGTAATTTTAGTAGTTTTGAAGTTGTATATATATGCTTAATGACGCAATCAATCCGACAGTGTCGGTCAACGATGCAGATAACAAGTATTCAAGTATTCAAGTATTCAAGTAAGCAACATTGAACAACACCAATCCAGGTACAGCATTGAACTGAGCATGGTAGTTCATAACATTCAAACCATTGAAAGGATTGTTGCTAAAGAAATTTCTACTCAAGATCCTCAGGAGAATTCACGAAGGGAATAAAAGAACCAATTGCAAGCCAAGACACCACTTTATGATGCCATACAACGGCTATGAATGGCAGATATTTAAGTGTTTCTACTATTATTGTTTATTTAACTATGACCAGTCGTTCTTCTGCTCCTAAAGATACAGTGGTCTACCTATTGAAATTGAGAGATTTGAGAGAAGTTTTTAGATTGGTTAAAATTGTAATTGATTTCGGGTAATTGCGATTGCGAGGGATTAATTTAGTTTTAGTTGGTTGATAAAATGTATTCCGGTATCTATTAATAATACATAGTCATACATTAAGTACAGTACAGGTTAATATTAGGAGTGCAGTACAGGTAACTGTACTTAATCAATCAATCCAACCAATTAATTAAACTGAACTTTTGATAAAAATTTTAAGGTTTTCCTGCCATTGAAAAAGAGCTACTGTAATGGTACCTCAACTATTTTTTAGGATAGGGGAATGAGAAATCAGGAACACCAATAGTTGAAAATAGTTCGTTTTACAACAAATTAAAATTAGTCTGAGATAAACTAAAAGAAACAAAAAGCGAAAACCTGGAAGTCCTTTGCCCAACCTCAGAGACCGAAAGTAGTAAAAGAGGCGCAGAAATGGACGAATGTGAATAGGCCTGTATTACCGGATGAAACCATTGTTAAATACAATCTTTCTGCTAACTTAATATCCTGGTAACTCGAAGGATGCGCATTTAAATCATTCTTACGATTTTGTTAACGAACATCACATAAAATCTCTTTCCTACGATTAATCGGTTTCAAAACTGAAACACGTGTTTTAGGTGTGTATTAAAAGTTGTAAAGTTTTCATCAATTTGAATGCATTTGGGTTTGATTTTGAAACATTTTTCTCCACTACATCTGGCGTTGCACTGTACTGGCACAGGTGCGGCGGTGGGCTGGTGGGCTCAATAGATCCAAAACCCCATGCGGCTAACCATACCTCCCCCCCCCCCAACAACAGCATCTATTTACAGTAGCCTACATGATGTGGGACCGCAGTGGTTGCTTTGAGGGTTGAATCGACCCCTTGCTTGGCCATTGGCTACCGGCCAGGGTTAGTCTATCTTCACTGCAATCAAGCAATCCTCCATCAAAGAATTGGTAATGATGAAATTTACAAACGCTACGATTAAGGAAAACAATTCATAAAATGTGGTAGGAGATATCATCATTGACTAGATTTGGAAGTTATAGGAAACATGAAAAGACTTTACCTAGTCTAATGTATAAAATTAATCAAATCAAAATGCTGTTCGGAAGCATGGATATCAATACTGAAATAAGTTTGTCAAATTATACACAATTGGAAATCGAAGTGTGTTAAGGTATTTAATTACATGTAGGCTATAAATAAATAGAGTGCAACGGGGCAGGACTAAGTTAAATAGTGTTTTGTCTTCTAATAGTAAAATTTGATTAGCCTACACAACCAATAGGCCTACACAGCTTTACATAGTCCTACTTAGGCCTAACTAAAACCACCCAAAAACTTCCTTCGCTTTATGATCCGTAAAAAAGAAATCGTTCCGGATCCGAGTCCTCCACAACCGGTCGGTAGGACTGATCGGCTGGGACCACAAGGAGGCCGGACGGCTGTTGGAGAAATACCGCCGGGAGGAAAGTTATTTGGAAATTACTGTTGGGTCCGCGCCGCCGCTGGGCACGCCGAGCGTTCCTCGAGCCTGGCGAACGCGACGCATGCGGGGAGAGAATTACGAGGAATTAGCGTGGGTAACGACCTTTGCGGTGAACAGTAAAAGTGCGAGTGGGGAAGGCGAGAGACAAAGAGAGTTGGGCGTACCGCAGGGTAGTGTCTTCGGTCCAATGTTTTCCGCTGTGGTTATTTTTTAGTTCATTAGTTTTTTTTACAAGATGCCAACACCTAGTCCGCAACAGGGAGTACAGACAAATAGATAAGTTAATGATGAAGTGAACGAGTTCAATGATTCTTGTTGACCAAAATTAACAATGCTAGGTTTACATTTTTAAAAAGACATCGGCATACAATGTCATTTTTTACTTTATGCGCAAGTAATCCTATTGCTTGTACCAGTAATGAGAATTTCTTGTTCCGTCAGTAGTTTAGATGTTTGTATCGTGATTATAATTGTTTTCTGTGTAGCATATATCTACTAGGTACTGAAACAAGGTTTGGAGATTTCATACACAACATTAGTGTATACCTTAACGTTTTTGGCTCGCCAACCGCTGTTGTAGATTGCCAGCCAAGTTGTGATGGAGTTATGGTTGTGTTGTAGCAACAGCAACAAAAGCGGCCGGGGAGACATGCCGCTAATGGATGTGTGTTTAGGCTCACGCCAGATATCAGGTGCAGGTGCAGCCCATGAGCTTACCGTCTCCCTCTGGGAGCCTGGCGATTGTAGCAACAGCAACAAAAGCGGCCCATAAGAGCAATATTTATTTTCCATAAGAGCAATGCTAAGCTAATGCCCCGCCATTTGTGATATAATTCTTTATTTTTAGTCTGATTTTTTCAAAATAAATTTTGTTTGGGTGGTACTTGAATTCAGCGTGCCTTTTCCGAGATCGATTGTTTGTAATTGTTTATAAAATGTTGTAAAAATTGTTTTTAAAATTGTAAAAAAAAACTATATTTGTTATAACAAAGCCCTCGCAAACCACATTCGTCTTGATCAACCTTTTATTCAGAGATACAAACCATAATTTTATGATTAAAATTGAAGGAGTTACAGTATTGCTCCTACCATATGATGGGAGAAAGGCGGAAACTGGATTGACTTCAACGTATGGAATTTAAGTTTGTAGATTTGTCTGAGGATGTCTAGAATTATGTCTGAGGGACATAATTCATTTTCTTATAGTATTCGTAGCAAAATTTCTCACTAAAAAGAGTTGTAAATTAACTTTACTCCTATAGTTTCGTTCTATGATTCCATTGATTGTTTCTAAATACAATTTACATAATTATTTCAACAAATTTATAGTCGTTCGGGTGTTTCATAAGCAAGTTCTTATCGAAAAAATTGCACCGAGCAGCACCAGGCACGAATTTATTTACGTTAATCGTAACATCAAAAAAGGTTTCGCGTTTTCCGTGGTCTTTGCGTTGAAATCAAATTCCACGCTCCTTGGATACCCATAAATAATGGGATAGTTTCATTTTAATAGCAGTAAAATTAACTTTATAATTATAATGGAGATTGCAAACAGTGATTTGTAAAAAATCGTATAGTAGCCGCCAAATTACTGGGGAAGGAGACATTAAAAATCATTATAGTTGTCGAGGTATTCCAACGATATAATTAACTTGGGTAATCACATGTTGGTGGATGGTCTCATCGTCCACGTGGAATCATGATGATTTAAACGCAGAAAGTCTCCAAACATTAAGTGTATGATGCATAGCCAAAAAGGAAACTGGTGTAATGGTCACTTAAAACAATATAGTTACTTCGTAATACCTACTAGCTCATATGAGAACGAACTTGAGTAAAATTTTAGGCATTGAGAGACCATGATGCAAAGTGGGAAACACTATATAATACAGTAAATCACATATCTGCTTTCATAATTAATTGACCCTTAAGTTATTGTTGTCGCAGCTCATAGCCTGCGCAAAAAAGACATTTTAAAGTACACCACAATTTAAGTAGGCTACAGTAACCTCGATAGTTCGACATGTGTGGACTTAGAGGGTGTCGAACTATCAAAATGAAACACTATATGGAGTATATGGGGAATTTTAACTCTGGAAGTATAAAAATCATTATTTGATTTTAGGAAACACTAAATTTAAACGACACCATAACTTAATTAAACTAACCAATATTCAAATCATTTGCCGCTTTGTTTACATTTACACTTTTGTCAGTCTTCAAAATGGACACTATTATTCGTTATTAACATGTTAAGTAGTCATGTACTGCGTCGAACTATAAGGAGTGTCGAACTATCGAGAGTAGAACTATAGACGTTCTACTGCGTGGTTCGTCTTTTTTGTATCCTTAGTAAATCAATTTCTAAGGCAAATACGATCAAAGGATAAATGTAGACTGGGTGTGATGCATTGTGAAGAAGCTACAGGATAATAGGTAAATTCAATAGTTGATAATTCTTTTGATTAACCTGTAGCTAAGATGAAGGTACATGAAGGAAGGAGTTTGTTAGACGAAACCTGTAACTAAATGCAAAAAGGAAGGGGTTCCGATCAGGGATATATTTCCGAATAGGCGGACTAGGCGCGCGCCTAGGGCGGCAAATTTTAGGGGGCGGCAAAATTTGGGGGAATAAATAAATTAAAAATTTTAGTTTTAATCCTAGAAAAATGTTTAGCAAATGATTTTGAGAACGACAATTAGGCTATTTAAAATACTTTTATTAAGTTTTAAAGCATTCAAGACCAATTTAAAGTTAAAACTAAAAGTCAATAATTTATTCACTACACGCCTGTGTTGAGTTTTCCGCGCCGTCCTTCTTTTCCTATTAGCCTAATGGATCTGGCGAACTAATGTCACATCGTTGCTCGCGGTCCCGGGCGTGGGCTTTCGCTTCGCCCTCCCGTGTTTACTCCGTAGGCCACAAGGCAGCAGCAGCGTCAGGCGCCAATTGCCAATGTAAACGTTGTGGTCTGTATTAGGTAGCCGATACTTCAATTGCATAATCGTGCTATAAAGTGTTTAATTTAAATGGTTGTCTCCAAGTATGAATTTACAATAATACCTTTGACTATATACACTAACGTGAATAGACTTCTCATAGCATAGGCGTGTTTGAAACCTATTGGCTTTGTTGTGATCTTCTACGGCGTACATGAAGTACAAGTGACATATGATAGATAAATCAGTATTACCACTATTCTCAATCAAGGATGAAACATTTTATAACTGAGGGTTAATGTTTATGTTTTTGGTAAAGTGTTTATGCAGCACCGTAAATCCAGCTGAATAATAACAACATCGATTGCAGTGAATCCCGCGCTGCGTACACAAACTTTGCAAGTTTTGGTATCAAACAAAAAGCATTTGATGAGAGAAGTCTATTCACGTTAGTGTACTTAGTCAATGGAAAATAATCAATGGACTTAACTACAGTTATTGATTCATTTGCTAAATTAAAATCAAAGACAGAAGTTTGAATTAACTCCAACTAAACCACATTTCATATTTATTATTTTAAGTGAGAGTACTTAGTTTTTTCGTTTTTATTAATTTAGTTTTTTGTAGATAAACCCGTTTTGTAAATACAAATATTTGTTAAATTTCAAAGACATCTTATCTTGATACGTCTATCCAGTGTATTTAATTGTAATAATAACAATTGTTAAGAGTAAGAGCCCTTGTATATGGATGTTTTCATGTACCGTTTTCGCGCCGTTAAACGCGATTATGACTTCTGATTGGATACAACAATGTTGCATTCCAGCATGTATCCAAAGAGACACTTTTTAAATGAAAACGGCGCAACAAATACGTTCTTAAAAAGTGCAAAAATGTAGGCTACTATGTTTGTTGATGCATTTTCAGAACACAATTAGGCCTACTTTTCTACAAAATCAGGTGACACTGCATGTATTAGGGTTAGTTTATCCTACATGGAGAGGTCAGAAAGCGTAGTGACGATTTTTTTTTTTAGCGAATTTCCCATAGGGAATAAGCTATTACCGTAGGTCTCATGGTAAGACCTAAGCCCGGGACCATGTTACTTTTTCGTTTTGAGGTGCCCAGAGACCAAAAATAATAGTCATTAAAATTTGTATATATATATATATATATATATATATATATATATATATATATATATATATATGTGTGTGTGTGTGTGTGTGTGTGTGTGTGTGTGTGTGTATATATATATATATAAAACACTCAACATAATCAATCAGAAAAAACCTTTTCCAGCTATAAAAGTTTATATTTCGATTAAATACATCGTTTTCAAAACTTAGCTGGAATTAAATGGTTAAGAACAAACAAAACCATTTATATATATATATATATATATATATATATATATATATATATATATATATATATATATATATATATATATATATATATGTATATGTATATGTATATATATATATGTGTGTGTGTGTGTGTGTGTGTGTCCCTAGACACGATAACTCTCGTAAAAATGGTCCGATCGACACCAAATTTGGTAGAGATGTGTAATCCTACGTTTATTCGGATGAGTTCGAAAACCAGACATATCGACCTACCGGAAGGGGTAGTTTTGGGGGGTTTTGTACCCCAAAAATGGGTTTCTTGCATTTTTCATATGTAAATTTTAAAAATTTTAAATTTTTATTTTGACTATTGGATTTAGCTCAAAAAAACACACAATTTAGTATCTTGAAGCTTTGCTCTATCTCCATTGGTTACCGAGATATTACAAAGTCTAAAGACAGTACATTGTCTTTCGGGGCTCCAATGTTAATCTTATGGAGAATAAGGATGTGTTAATATTTCACTTATTAACCAATATTTTTTGATGAAACTTGGTATTTAGCTTCATTTGGTTGAGATTCATCCATTTAAGGTAAAAAATCTTGGTTTTTGTACTTATCATGGCAGCAAACCTGCATACTCTTTTCCCATGTTAATCATATGGAGAATAGGCAAACTCTTTTATTTATGGACAGATATTGATGAAACTTACTATATGGCTTTATATGGTCGAAATAAATTTTTTCTATGCTAAAAACCTACTTTTAGTGTCCCCCATGGCAGCATACCTGCATACTCTTTCCCTATGTTTATCTTAAACAGAATAGACATTAGTAGTGGGGAAATGAGAGAGCTGGCCCAAAACGCATAAATCAAAAGTGACAGGTGATAAGATAAGAAAGCAATAAATCAGGAGATAAAGCTAAAAAGGCAATAAATCCTGCGATAAGACGTGACAAGAAAGCAATAAATCAGGAGATAAAGCTAAAAAGGCAATAAATCTTGCGATAAGACGTGACGTAGCTGCATACGTCATCAACCTCGTAACGTAGGTCATGGTCTAAACCGTGACGTAGCTGCATACGTCATCAACCTCAAAACGTAACGTAGGTCATGGTCTAAACCGTGACGTAGCTGCATACGTCATCAGCCTCAAACGTAACGTAGGTCACGGTTTAAACCAAACATCTACCGCAGCATTCCGCGTTCGCATGCATGGTACTTTTGTATCTATCACCTGTCAATTTGATTTATGCGTTTTGTGCCAGCTCTCCCAATGCGATGTTAAGTGTTGTTCACTACAAACGAAGTTCTAATTAAAACATGTGCTACTGACTGCAGCAGCAGCAAGATGATGCAGCTGTCGGTAAAGCAGCTGAAGTTGTAGGAGGTGAAAAAGCATTAGACACTTCGTTTGATTCCAAACTATAGTCTGCTATCGCATGATACGTGTGTCATGGAGCTGATAATTTGGTAAAGCAGTTGAAGTTGTAGGAGGTGAAAAAGCATTAGACACTTCGTTTGATTCCAAACTATAATCAATAGCCTGCTCCATTGGGAGATGTTAAGTGGACGAGTGTCGGGAATAGAATGAGAAACATCGAGCTCTTGTACGGTTTATATACCCCAGGCGTAGGAAGCGAAAGATGAAAGAAATACAGTTGGTAAACACAAGTGATAGGTGTTAAAAGTTTAAAAGTAGCTAAATCTATCATCTCATTTAAAACACTTAACAAAAATTGGTCACTACAACTATTTCTTTCAGTATCTGTCTTTGTAAAATAGAGAGGATTATTTCTCAACTTACGCTTAAGACGTGTCAAGGTAGATGTACACTTAAACCTTTCATTCTTTGTTTGTACCCTTAATATGCGTTTAGTTCTTTATAAAGTTCTTTGCATCTTCTTGTGTGAAGACTAAACTAACGTGATATCATGCTGAAGAGTCTGTTCCCAATGAAGCTAGGAGTACAACTGATAGGTGCTAGCAACAATAGTATGAGCCAAAGAGTTAAAAAAATCACCCAAAAAAAAACAATGGGTAATTTAAATAAGCCTAATGAGTAATTATCAGCAAATTTATAGCCCATTAAGATAAACAGTAAATGAGTAATTATCTGAAAATTTATAGCCCATTAAGATAAACATTAATGAGTGATTATCAGAAAATTTATAACCCATTAAAATAACACTAATAGTTGCCTATCAGAAAAGTTATGGCCTATTAACGAGATTGATAGGCATGACGTCAATACCCCCACCACCCTACCTCTTCTTGTTTCACCTCCTCCTTTACCTCCTGTTTCATCTCCTTCTCTTGAGCTCTTGCCATAGCGATAAGTCCTTCAGTTGTCAATGGATGTACATCATTAAATCTAAAAAGCATTTTTGGCTCGAGTCCTGTCTCCTTTAGACATTCTATATCATCAGCCATATCTTGTAATTGGTCATATTCCCTTGCGAATATCTTACCATTAATTTCAACCATCAGTTTATAGTAAGACATGGTAGTAGTTGTTGTTGTTGTTGTTGTTTGTGTGAGAATCGAAGAGAAAATGATGTACCGTGACTACTCCAGCTCCTATTATATACCTCTCGCTAGTCACGTGATGCATATTTACTTCCTAAGCTTCATCATTATCTTCCAACTTTACGTCTGTAGTTGTAGATCTTACTTCTTTAGATGCGGTTGTATATAGTTCACTATCGCAGTACTTTCGGGTTGAACTAATGTTTGTAGGTTTATTAGCGTACAGATTAACTTCTAAGAGGTAACCGTCATTTACCAAGACCCGCATCTCATCCATTAGATTATCAAGATGTTCGAAATTCCTAATGTAAGCAGTGTTATAAGATGCACACTTTACTTTCAGAGACATGTTTGTTTTCTATGTAGTACACCGATGTGCGCAGCACGGATTGTAAATATATACTGAGGCATGAGGGTAATGCAAGAGTCTTTTTATAAAGAATAGAAAGTTCAAAGTTCAAGGTCATCTGTAATTTTTTTTTAAAAAAAGGCAACATACCACTATGTGTTTGATCCACATAGTGGTATGTTGCCTTTTTGTCATTATATCTTTATTTAATAGCAATTTACAAACATTTGCTTACAAACTAAACATGATTTGGTGAGACGTGGAGAGAAAGTTCCGTTGAGTTGTTTCCACTGGGCCCATGAGATACCAAGTAGAGAGTGCCGGGTTGAATGTTTCGAAGGTCTTCATTCTGTAGTAGATGTACAAATCGTTTTGGGAGAAAGACTTGGAACTTCGCTTCATCGCCTTCCGTATATGGAGCTTCACTTAAGGTGCAGTTGATGGCATCCCCAATAGAAGTTTCCATCTTTCTGATCGTATGAACGATGTAATGTTTGTCCTCCTTTAGGTCGGAACACTTCTTTGTTGGTAGGATGGATGACTTTGAGTGAGCATTGAATTGCTCAACTAGCGACTGAAGGAACTGCTGCGATGCCATCTTCTTGGTGTTGTTCGTCAGAGGTGTTGTCTCTTCGAAGTCTCGAGTAATACTGATGGTAGGTCATGGGTATGCTCTCGTATTTATACCCAACGCACCCTCCACCACTGATATCATGTTGCAAAAAAGCTGCTAGCCGATATGCATTTTTCAAAGCACATTGTGAGCTTTGATGTTTAATATTTCTTGATGTCATACAAATATTAGTAGAATAGCATTGAAAGTCTCTATCAACTTGCACATTAAACACTTTGCGATTTGTGTATTTCTGTATCCACCTGCTTTTCTCCAATCCCCTAGTGTAGATAGTTGTAAACTCATTACAGAAGTGATTCATAATGTTACCCAGCATGTTGTAATTTGTAAACCCTTCGTCCCATTGTAAGTTGTGGAAATATCTCATCATCCATTTGTTAGTCGTCTTCGCTTTTGTTGTTAAATTATTGAATGGTAGTGGAGGCTCAAATAAGAAAGAATAAACTACAGATGTGTTAATATCCAAAATGACTAATTCCTTAATGATAAACAACCCATCATTCCCACGAAAAGCTTGAAATTCTATAATGCCTTCTTTGCAGTCTATCACTCCCTCCTTATTAGAAAAAGCAACACGTCTGTCCATGATGAGGTCTCGTTGTGAACTGTTTTCCACACCACGGTAGGCGCACTTATACACCAGGCCGTACAGTTCCAGGCGCGTTGATGTATATTTAACGTGGGCATCATCCCCGATAGGCCTACCCCACGGTCCTTTTCTCTTTACTCCTTTCTTTTTCTTCCTAGTCCTCCTTACGATTCACCTTCAGCATTTTTACATGACTCTTCAATTTCCTGCGTTTCTTCATTTATGTAAAAATTCGTTTCATAATTTTGTAGCTGTCTCCACATGTCCACTTCTTGGGGAATCCTGTTAAAAATTGAAGTATCCACTGGTCCATATAAAATGGGAACATATGGTTGTTTATCCAATGTATCTACCAAGTATTCCTTAATGATCGAACTCGAGAATACTAACTGTTTTAGATACCTTGTTATTGGACCTGTCGCGCAACTCAATATGTAAAACTCTTCCTTCGTTAGATGTACCTTGATGTCATGTTTAGTTAAGTCTCTGAATCGAACTAGCTGTTCACCTCGGTTCTTCACAATATCGATTTCGATGTTTGACTCTAGTAGACCTACCCTCGTTCTCCTCCCAAAAGCATTGCTACTTAAAAAACATTCCAAAAGATGTACATGTTTCAAGAAGGATTCCCAAGCAATTTCTGGAAAGAAAACTATCTTCGCTCCATGATTTAAAATTACTATAGGTGAGTAATCCATTGATTTCATTATTCCAACAGAAACACTCTTTGTCATACATGATGAGATTGGATAAAAGATGCGAAGAAAAACTTCCGATAGAATGTTAGGAGAAATATTATCTGTAATCTTCATCTTCTTTTTTCGATCTTTCTTCCCGTTATTCTCATCTCCCTCCTGTACATGTGATTGGTCTTCCTCTGCTTTTCGTTTAAACTTGAGGAACTCCTCCATCTCTTTTTCAACTTGTGTTTCTATATCTGATCCACTATCCTTCGGTGAGGGTAGGGATTCTTTAAATGCTGAATCCGAAGTAGAACTCATATTGAAGACGACGCTACTCATACGGTGATCATCGGTCGACTGAAGCTCCGCTCTCTACCCCGCCTTTTATACTCGTGTGTCAGATAAGAATGCTATGAGCTGGTTCATAACACATTCTTTACAACGCCTGTCAATGGTGTGTATGTAACTATTTTATCATGTAAGATTAAACAGTATGCTGAAGTTCCGTCTGACACGTTCTCTTCAAACTCCATTTCAATCTTTATATCCACACTCGATGACTTTACAGATTCGTTTTGTTTAGAACAATCAATTACAACAATTGGAGCTTTTGAATGAAATTGTTCTGGAGATAGTAGCGGTGTACTCGTTTTACCATAATATGAAGATTGAAATCTTGCATACATATCATATAAAATTGAATACCGTTGTTTGGTGAATAATAAATTCAAGTTGTCATAAGGGAAAAATTGGGAATTCAAGAAAACTTTACAATTTGACATTTTGCAATGATCAAACTGACCAGCGTGTGCAGTTATTGATGCTCTTCTATTGGTTTGTAAGCCAAGTATTATATATCTTGCCCGTTCCAAATAATTTGATGTTTTGACAGTCCAAGTATGCCGTCGAGTCTGAGGTAATGTAGGATATTCATGAAATTCCCAACTTCTAAATGGTATCACAATATCACGATCAGACTTTAACTTTCTCAATAATACAACTCGATGTTCATCCGCTAATCTGACATGAGGAACTCTCCATACAACTTTATCCAATTGTAGTTTCCATTCTAATTTATCCTCTTCAGTCGCACTTTCCGCAAGTATTACATCCTTATCGGTTGAAGATCTAAGTAGTACCAATTCCTGCTTAACGTTTATTATGATCCTCTTATAATCTTCAGCGAATCCTAATAGGAGTCGTAAAGGCACATTGAAATCAAAATAACCACCTGAGTTAGGAGTTATAGTGTCTTTATCCGGAGTAACCCATCCGGCAGTGATCAAAGAATTTTTTTCATGAGGTGTTAATGAAGTCAATCCTTTTAAAGTTGTTGATATACCAACCTTTTTCGTTGAATCAACTGTAACTCCAGATATTTCATATCTGATTTCATCAAAAAGATATGCCATAGGGTTATTTATAAAAGGAACAGCTGAACCAGTTTTTCCATCTAATTTTGTTACTCTTCCTTCAATATACAAATAACTTTCACATGGCAATGTATAAATATCCTGTTGTTGAATGGGGATCCTTATTTCATCATTATTATTTAATTTCGATGAAGTGTAAGGGTTGTGAGTGTGATACTCCTTTTCCCATAGGGTTTCGTCGAATGTCGGTCCTTGAGCTATATCCAGTATTTCCATGGTCGATAAGCTTTAGTCCGATCTTCTGTAGGAAACGTATGTTGTCCGGTGTTAACTCTTCCAGTGTTGAGGAGCTACTGAAGTCCTTGCTCTTCGGTTGTGGTTTAAAAGATAACCCCATGATTGGTTTTACGCCGTTGCCTTTATATGAAGCCTTACGGTTATAGTTTCTTCTCTAAAATCAACACTGTTACCGTCTTGATCCAATATGTTCAGTACGATGTCTGAGATGAAAGTGGTGCTTAACGGTAGGTATATCAGGTTTTGTGGCTTCTCAACTATCTTGAAACCAGGAGCCACTGTGGGATAAAATGTATGTAATATGTGGTTATTTTGTCCATCTCTGTATGATCCATGTATAATATTGCATGTAATATCAATACTGTTTACCTTTAATATTGTTACTGTTGTATCACCTGAATAAGTATCACCAGGTACTAGAATACCTTTCTTCTTTGAAAATCCAAGTAAATTACCAATTGAATTATCCAAGCCGAAGTTTATATAATACTTGGAAGTCAATTCTGCTTTTAAGGTGTTATTATTACCTTTTATTGTGATATTTTCTTCTCCAAGTTTCTTTTGTAAGAGTTGGTTTATATCATCTATTTCATACGCTCCAGTAGGAAAAGTAACAATCTTAAGTTCTGAATATTTTCCCTGTGCATCTTTACTTTCGTAATAATGCATTAAATTATTCTTTCCTTCCGTGACATTTGGAATAGAATTGTATGTAGTTAAATCCAATAGTGCAGCTTCCCATAGTCTATCCTCTGATAAGCGTAATGCAGGAAAGAGCGTACTTCTTAGAGTCGAGGAATTCCCGCTCAATGACACTGTATACGATGACATCTTAAAGTTGACTGACACTTTTCGCTAGAAACTCCAAACATAAATGTCCACAAATTTCAGTATTGTATGGTTGTTCTCTTCTGTAGTTGTAGAATATATTTTTCGAGTTTCGGAAATAATGTTCAAGTTCTTTTGGTGGCGGTAGATTCCCAAAACTATCAAAATAGTAAATATTGTCTCCAAGTTTCTTATAACATACCCAGTGAGTGCCTGGTCCTTGATTGTTATCCAGATTTACAATTCCAGTTTCATTTATCCATATTTTATTCGGTAATGCATCTTTCATAAAGACTCCTCTGAAAAATGGTATCTTTAAACATGTGACATAATCGGATAATTCATGGTTTGTCAGTGCTTTATTTGGAATTATCAATTGTTTCTTCTTGTTCAATACACACGGTACGGTCTTAGGTATAGACCTGCTCCATTTTTTACCATTGACCATACTGAAGTCTTCTTTGCCTTCCTTTTGGGGTTGGTACGACGTCTTCTTTTAATATTACCACCTTTTTTGGGAATTCTTCTCTTGATACGTCTTCTCTCACGACGTCTTCCACCACCAAATGCTGTTTTCCCCTTCATCGCTGTTGTAACTGCCCAAGCTGCTGCTTTTTCTGCGATACTCGCGTCACTTGATTTAACCCTTTGCCAAGCCTTTTCCGCTAACACTCTGTCCGCTATAGATCTATTTGTAGAATCTTTAAACTTTGAATATGCTATATCGTGTTCTTTGCAAGCTTGATCTAATTTGTTAATTCCAGGATCACCCCTTGCCAGACGCTTTGCCAACTTAGTTCCAGGTCCACAATATTGATAACCTCCGGGAATGTGTAATTCGTATGGTAGAGCGTCTATCGCTCGATTTACAACAGCACCAACAGGTATCCGTCTAAGCAGGGATAACGCAGCTGAAGTTATACCACGTCCTCTCTTGCCAATGTCCTGACGACGACTGAGCGATACAGTCTTCATTATGCTGTTTTATGTAACCAACGTCTTCACTCTATGAAATACTTTATGATAATGAATCCTTTTTGTGTATTATATACTTAAATATTCATAAGTTTTACTAGTATCTATCGATGATTGTATCTTTAATCCATTTTTCTCTCTGAGAATCTTCGATTTTTTTGTGAGTCATCGATGTACTAATCAAATGATTATGCATATCAACAACTACATTACCTACAAATTTCATTACATACTCTATATTAGTAGCATCTTTGTCATGTGTAGGATTATCAAGATTTGTGATACGTTTACCATTACATGTATACGCAGATGGATCGTTATTAGAGGTTGCTATAACTTGATTAATAGTAGCAACATCATTCGGAGCTATTCCTGCTGATATGTTAGATATTCTTCTATTTTTTCCATCATATAAGTTATTTATTTTATCTAAAACTAAAGTTTGTTTTACAACAACACAATCATTATCATCTTTACCAGATTTAACTAGGGTTAATCGTTTACCTTTACACATAAAATAAACACCAGTAGCTGATAGGTGTGGTACTTGTGTTAAAATAGCAGCATCATGTTCTTCCGTGCCTAAACTTATATTTGACAATCTTTTATTTTTTCCATCCCACTTGTCATTTTGTAGTTGTAGTAAGGTAAACTTTTCACTTCCTTGCATAAATTCATCACCTGTCTTTGACACCACCTGATTTTGTTTAACAAAAGCGGATGTTCCTTTCTTCAAGCTTTCATTCATTTGTCTCATGGTGGCAGCATCCGATGGTGTTGAACCATCTTTTAGATTGGACAACACTTTTCCATGGCAATCAATAACAGCACCATTATATAAAATACAATTATCTTTAATATATTTTATATTAACACCATCACTTTCTTCTTTAGGATATCCAATATCGTTTATAGTATATTTATAAAAGGAAAATCCATCCTTTTTCTTTTCTGGTATAACAGAGTGCAAGTAACGCTTATTGATTGTATCCCTATCATCGGTTGGATCTGCCACATTGGTTATTTTATGATTTAAAGCATTGTACATTTTTCCACTTTTACTCTTTTGCAACAGTAAAGCGTAATCCATCGCAGATAGCAAATAGCCTTTATTAACAACATCTCCATTGTTGACTGGTTTTGCAACATTAATAACCCTGTGAGATTTTGCATCATACAGTTGGTTGTTGTCAAGTTTTAAACTTGTAGATGTTTCCTCCTTTACTGTTTTTAAATTTGTTGCATCTCCATCTTCTTCTGGATCTCTAACAAACTTTAAACGTTTGTTACTTATATTATAGTCACCTTCAGGTGTTTGCGGCAATCCACTTCTTTTTCTGTTTTCTCCGACTTGTTCTCCCAACCCAGAGTATCGTCCGAACTTGTCGACGCTCATGATAGTACTGATCCATTATATGCTCACAACCGTCTTTCATATACCATGGAGGATCATGCAACTATTCCACGATTTCGCAGTTCATCAACTAGAGCCACCCATTCATTATTTAAACCTGTATGACCGGCTTCCTTAGCTTCGTGTAATAGCCTCATTCTATCAACCAGTTTATTTATATTGTTATAATATATTACATTTGTATTATATAGGTTTTTCATTAAACCCTTACCAGATGTTGAAGTTTCCCCTTTACTCTTTTTACCATACTCTTCCAAAAGTGATAAATCCATAAGTGATACAGATTTTCTCTTTACTGGTTTCTTCATAGGCTGTACTGTTCGTAATGTTGGCAATTTTTGTGGAGGAAACAACTTTTTTATCACTATGTTATACTTTATCGCACGTGATCGATTAATTATTGAATCCTTGGAATAATTTCTTTTATGAGCATTAGTCTTTTGAAGTATCTCCTTAAACGTTGTTAAATCTCGAGTAGAATAATTAATTGGTATGTTTTTAAATATCAGTTCATACAATCCCTTTGTTCCTTTATATTTATGATCGCCAATAATAATACTATCATCTTCAGTTATCTCAAGCTTTGTATCACCTATTTTTAATTCATTCCCATCGATTCTTGCTCCATATACATGTGATTTATGTAATTTTGGGTTTGTTTTCATGTCATGTAACATCTTCATTATATATTTTCTTCCAAGAGGACCGTGTTTCAATATATCACTACTTAATTGTGTTAAATTGGGAATTGATTGTTCTGCTTCAGGTATACGTTGTTCTTCTTCCTTCTCGACAGTGGGTGTTTGTTCTTCTTCTTCTTTCCCATCTTTCCCTTCTTCTCCTTGAGAAAGATCACTAGCACTTGTATATGAATCATCATCTTCTTCTTTTTTAAATTCTTGTACTTCATATTTTGAAATTGGTAGTAGAACATCTCCTTCGTAATGCGGTTTACCAATGGTTTCTGATATCTGTTTTAATGGTTCTGTAATAGGTTTAAATGTAGTCTCCAGAAATTCATCTCTATCACTTAACCCCATCCTTAATGCCCGATTCTTCAGTCTAATAGAATCACTGAGTGATTTTATTTCTTTCAATAGTTTTTCTTGGTTCGCCATGTTTACACTGCGAAGTCCAATCCATTACTAAACGTATCATCATCCATTTAGTGCATTAATACAAATTTATCTAACCCTACACGATATCTTCCATTTTTTATAGCCTCTTCTTTCATAATAACGAGAAATCCATATTTTTCAGCCCATGCTTTGCCACACATTTCTTTAAATTTATCAAATGACATGTCTGCATTCACATGATCATTGTATATATGTTTTAAATTTGTTTCATCTTGCTTAAAGACAATCAACATATTTGCATTATCTCTTATAAGTTGTTTTGGAATTTTACTGTATGTTTGACCAATATAAATGCTATCGATATTATGATGTCTTCCCATAGCGAAATAATTCCTTATAGTGTCGTGATTTTCGCAAGACACATCGTCAAATATGAAAACAGAAAATGGTTTAGCTTCATTTGGCTGCATGACTGTTTCACTTGCATCAAACTTGTAGAAATTCACTTCTGGTACATTTGCTAGTACCTTATCTAATAATTGGTATTTGGGTTGTTGCAAGGACTTGGAGAATATGTATATGTTGTTGAAACGTAATCCTTTAGGATTTGTTATTAAGTTAAAAACCACATTTGTCTTCCCACAATTTGAAGGTCCAGTTATTAAACATCTTATTGTATTCGGCAGCAGTTCACCATGTTTTCCATGATTTAACTTTTCGTTGTCAACTGTCAATTCATCAATATTATCAATACAAAATCGATCCTTTTGTTGTACAATCTCCATCTTATCTAAAGGTTAAACACACAATGAGCTAATAAATTGTTACACTAGGTCTTTTGTATGAATCCATGAGTCTTCACTTTTATCAAATCCCAACCATCGTACTTTTACCATACCCTTTTTCCTTTGTAGGATTTTTTCAACAAGATATACATCACCAACTGTTGATTTTAACAACTCGTGTCCGTAGAATCCACCTTCAAGTAATTCGCCCTTGTTGTCCTTTAATAGGTAAGTTTCGGGTATTGTTGGTTGCACTTTATAAATTGTAAACACTTCATTGGTCCAGTTTGGTAGATATCTTTTACTAAATACTCCTTTGAATTTACTAATTCGAACCTTATCGTTGATTTTAAATGTTTTCGGTTGTATTTTTTCACGTTTAGGAAATGTATTTTTCTTAATACGTTCTAATACCACTTTGGCATTAGCACTATTTACTTGGTTAGGCTTCATACCGATGGTTCGATGATATTTGTTGTTATATTCTCTTATAAGTTTTGGTAATATATCATACCACACGTATGATCCTCGTTTAGAAAATGTTTTGTACATTGCTCCTTTCAATGTTCTATTGAATCTTTCTACTATCGAAGCTTTCACTTCAGAATTTGTAGAATAATGATTTATTTTATACTTCTTCATCAAAGCTGCAAAGTCTTTGTTGAAATATTCTTTCCCGTCATCCGTTTGTAAGTGTTTGATGTTAAATTTATTTCTTTGTAAAACCTTTTCCATAGCTCTTGTAACAGTTTTACCCGTCTTGTCCTTTAGGGGTAAGGCATCAGCGACTTTAGTAAAACAGTCTATGATAGCCAAAATGTATTTAAATCCCTTATTTAGTTTACTATGCGGTTGCATTTCAATAAGATCGGCTTGGTAAAGATCATCCATTCCTTTTATAACTGTATTCCTTCTTGGAAATTTTCGTCTTGCTGGCTTATGAAGTTCATTTACAATCTTGTCCTTTAAATCCCCCATCTTCAGTTGTTGTTTCCACACAGCTTGTAAAAACACTGATCTCTAAGATGGTTTGTTATCCTTTTAAGGCTTACTGGTCAATGGGATCTAGGGAATAATGTCCGAATGGCAGAGTGTTGATGTTATTTTGAAGGATGTAGCGTTTATCATCTTTATAGCTCAATGCCGATTTGGTTTGGGTCACACTATAAAGTTGATGGTTGTAGCTTCTTATAGTGTTAAATGTTGCTGCTATTGCTATGTTTTCCAAAAGGCATCGTTTGTAGTGTTCAAATTGAACATTTCTCTTCAAATATGTAGTTTTTACTCCTTTAGCTTTCTTCACTGTTTGGTCTTCTCTTCCGTCACCAATGTGCAATTGAAACGAATATAGTTTAGACATCAAAGCAACAATTTCTTTCATCGGTATTCCATTTGTCTCATCTTTGAACTTGCCAAGTACTTTCTTGTTTCTATCATCATAATTTGGATGATTCTTTGGGTAGTCTGAAAAGTCAAAGTCGTTGCAATATATAAAGGTTCGTAAATCTTCATACATATCCATCGTCTTGATCCAGTAAACAAAAGCATCAGTATCCATGTACGTTATCCCAATATTATCTCTTCCATAAAACCTCACCATTTTATTATAATGGAAGTCGTACATGTGGGTTTTCGATATATCTAAGATTGACATTCCAATATACAAAGGTCGATCCATCTTTATTGTAATTTTCTTCATGGACACAGCAACTAAATTTTCATTTATGATAATAGAAGTTCCAAAATTTGGTTTTTGCACTAGTTTCTGTAGTTTTACAGTGTCTGACACTAGTTTCACATTTTTGTGTTTCCTTTTGTTTTCAAGTGTTTTACCAAATATGGCATTATTCATCAATTTAAAAAAGTCTTTTTGAAAGGCTGATGTTGCAGCGGTTCTTCTCCTAGTGTTCGAATCGATATATGGTTGCAGCCATTGAGATTGGGTAAACTGTATAACTCTGTGAATCCTTGTTACTCTTAGCCCCAACTCAAGTGCTTGTTGTACAACCCAAAAATGAGCGACATATCGATCCTTGTTGTTAAACGTCATCATCAGTTTTGGATGTCTACCGGTCGGTGATATTTCTGTTTTGGCCAACAAAGGTAAATCATAATGATGATCATGCAAGTGTTCTGGGTATTCAAAGTCACAATCCAATATATAACCCGTATCCCCATATTTTGGGATATCCATGATATTACCAATCGAATCCGGATCCACCCATTTAAAGTTGTCATATGGGAGAGGATTCGACATAGCCCATCCGTAGAGGTTGTTGGCATCAAAGTATCCTAAAAAAACTGAATCCTCATTTTTGTTGTGATCTGGAAGGTATTTGTTGTTTGCTTTCACATGTCTTCTTACACTTTGTGTTAATCCACCTCGAACACCCGACTCAATCATTAACACCATGTCGATATCCGTAAGAAGTTTGACTTCACATTTGGTTTCCTTCAACATCGCTTGCCATGCCAGTCCAGGTGAAGTATATGAATGTAGAGGGTCCAATCCGTAAGCTGTAATGCAGGTATTTCTGAATTCTTCCATAACGTCGCACAGAAGAGTAACATCTAGCTTCACATAAAAGTCAGAATATTCTCCTAAAGTGTTCATTCCCAATTCGTTCCAAACTCTACACGCATGATTATAATCTTCTTCACTGATGACTGTTGCATATAACTTACTTGTGAAAGCTTCTCTTGGTGGAAGCGATGTCTCTTCAAATCTTTCCAAACCATCGATGTAATCATAAGGAAAGACACCTTTTCGGAGAACCAAATCCAATTTATCGTTGCCAACAATCTTCTTGGTTTCTATAAGGTCTTGTTTCCTTAAGTTCTCCGATAGTTTCATTAGACTTGAAGGCATAAATCTATATGAGTCTAAGAATCTCAATTTCAATTTGCCAACCTTTTTTGAAAAGCTAATAAACTTCTCCATGGTTTCCGCCAGTACATCGATAGATCCATCATCTCTTCCTAGTTCTGGAACAATGAAATGCGCATCATACCCGCTGAGATTATGCAAAATGACAGGAATATGAGTTGGTACCTTGTAGTTGATGTTGCAGTTATTACAAGCAGCTCCTCTGTAATATCCTGTAAGATGATCATGATCATGCACCTTATGGTTCTCTGGAGTAAACTCATTCTGGCATAAGTAACAGCGGGTAGCATTTTCATGTTGGATTTCTTCTTCTTCTTCAAGTGCGATCATGGGAATAATATCATTATATAACCTCTCTACATTACCAGCTATTGTATACAATTGATCGACAAACAGTTGTGCTGCATTTTCACCGCGGTAGACTTTAGGTTTTGAAGTTAATCCATACACATTCAGATGTTCTTCAGATAATGTTGCTTTTACCATTATGCAAAAGCTGTTAGGCGTATGCAACTGATATTTGGTTGTTCGCGTCACTTGTTCGTCAGGTAGTTCCATCGGAAGAAGTGTTGATTCAAAATCTGCATATACAACTATGGGAATCCGGTATTGCTGATGCACATTCTCAAATTTAATGGAAGCACGGTTTTGTGGTAAACATGTTTTTACTTCATAATTTTTGTTACACAGTTTTTTGTGTTCTCTTAACCACCCTGCTCCTCCTCTTCTCAAATCATCGTTTTTGAAGCAAAAACATCTTTTGCAAATTGTTTTCTTTCCATTATGTCTAGATAGCTGTTGACTTACAAGAGCTTCAAAGTTTTTTACATACACATAATGAGACACGTCACCTCTAGTAATTAGCAATAAGTCGGTATGATCAGCAAGCTCACTTTTAACAATGCGTAGAGGATACACATTATTTGAATCGTCCAGTCCAAACACATTGACAGAAACTCCAGGGTTTCGTTTTTCAAAACGATGAATATCTTTCAGAGTAACAGGGTATGTTATACCTTGAAAGTTATAACTGTGTTGAACATTTTTATAAGCTTGGTCAGGTCTCTGTGGATTATTATTTACATATTTTGCCAACATTGCGTATTTAAAACATTCATTGTCCTCATTCTGCACATTTATACATGATTTTGTAACAGCAATCTTTTTTGGAAGTGCAATATAACTGCTTCCTCTGATGCCATAACCATGTTTGTGAACCCTTACATCTATACCTTCGATGCTCACCAAACTCCAACCAGAACCCTTTCCTTCGTGTTCTTGTATCTTGTTTAGGAGCTCATCAAAACAATCATCAACGATGGAATCAATGTTAGAGCTCATCATTAGCGTTCGATTCTTAGTTATAAAGCCCCGTGGTGACATTTCATTTTCCGTATTCATAAACATGGCATCCAATACTATTCCAAATTTGATAAAGTTCAATCTTTTTTGTTCTTCTTGTAAAATTCTAATAACCACTTTTTTTACTTCACCGATAAACTGCTCCAATTCTAATTCTTGATTATTAATTTTGTGATGAATGACAACTTTACCTGGTAAAGCATGTACTTGTAGGGTTGGCAAATTTATGGTAGGTGCAGGTGCGTATTGGATGACTGATGGTCTTGTTGTTGATGGTCTTGAGGTTTCTTGTTCATCTGCTTGTTCTTCCTCTTGTTCATCTTCTTCTTCATCTTCTTGTTCATCATCATCTTCTTCTTCTTCTAGTATGTAGTTTGTATTATGTATTAGTTCTTTATGAACATCTAATAAGATTTCATCTTCAAAGCTTTCTAAACACTGATCACATGGATACATTTTCTTACTCCTTACTCTATCAAGTCTAGCATAGAAATGAGATTCTCCTCTCGAGACCCTTTATATATAGTCTCCCCCACCAATAACTTTATAGTATGCTAATATTAATTCAATATATGTATGGCTATCACAACCAGCTACCAACTTAAATAATAAAATAAATAAAATATGTTCTGCAGTGCAAAGCACCTGCGTCAGTAAATTAAAAAGTGGCCCGGGATCGGGCCGTAAGGATTTGGTCTGACAGCTAGCATAGCTGAGAGATTACTTGCGTAATAGTTCAGCTGCCAAAAATTGTTGTTCGTTTAGCACCACTCGGGGAGTACGTGCAGCTTTAATGGAATGCTGCGGACGCGAACAACATCACCCTCGATTCAATACATGTATAAGAAAGAAGGTGGAGAGACGCAGCACATAATAAACCTTACTCTACACAAGGCTAATATTGATCGGTCCAATATGCAATAACTTAAACTGATAAAGATATTTAAATTTGGCGTTCACCATCATGTTTACCATCAAATACCCAAGGAGGATCCATCTTCTGCACTACTTTTACTTTTTTAGAACTAAAATTTGTATTTTATATCTATTAAGCTTTCTTTTCTACCGTTATCAGACAAATATTTTATCAACGAGGAGTGGGCTGAACATAACAGAATATTAACCCAGCTCAACGCGCTGGAAGCCGCCATCGCTTCGAGGAAATAAGTGAAATACCATTCCTTATTTCCTTAGTTTAAGTTTTAAATTTAAATATTAGGTTTAGTTGTGCATATTTATTTAATAGAAAAATCAATTGTAAATAAAGTTTGAGATAAAAAATAACCACAAAAACAAACAAATCTCAATACAAATTTGGTTTAAGGATACATAGATAAAGACAAACACCATCTAGTCCAGCATATATGTAAACCGATTGTGCTGGACTAGTTTGTACAAATTCAACTTATTTTTAATATAAAATTCATACATCTGTACCAATACAATCAAATCTTCAGTTCAGTGGGGAAGGACTGTCAATTCACTGGCAATTGATCCTTTGTAAGAGAAGACCTCAAGATATGTATTAGATCACCTCTAACTTGGCTCGGCTGGTTTAATCCTCTTCCAGTTTCATCAGTTGCTGTAAATTAAAAAGTGGCCCGGGATCGGGCCGTAAGGATTTGGTCTGACAGCTGGCATAGCTGAGAGATTACTTGTGTAATAGTTCAGCTGCCAAAAATTGTTGTTCGTTTAGCACCACTCGGGGAGTACGTGCAGCTTTAATGGAATGCTGCGGACGCGAACAACATCACCCTCGATTCAATACATGTATATAACTTGGCTCGGCTGGTTTAATCCTCTTTCAGTTTCATCAGTTGCTGTGAACATTATTATCATGCGTTGATGTCATATAATAATTATGCTATAATAATTGTGTATATATAAATCATATAATAATTGTGTTTGTTATTTATTGAATTATTGTTATTCATTGTACATTGTTTTTCACTGCACATTGTCACTTATAATTATTATTGCACACTCTAACTTCATTGTAAACCACTCTTGTCACCATTGTCACATTATTGTGTATTCATATTTTTCAATAAGAGGATGAATATGTAATCATACCTATGTACAATGGAGATTATCCGTTGAAACAATAAATGACCAATTTATACATCTTGCACCCCCGTATACCATTTTTACTAGAATAAAGTAAAAAATTAATATATAATACTAACACTGAACCGTACCTTTAAACATTATTTTAGGAAAGATACTTCATATGACTTGTAATACAAAACCAAATATTCTGATGATAAATCTCTAAACGGTTATTGTTTTTCCAACGATTTGATAACAGTTGAACATTATGAATAGCCTCGATAACATCCATTTACTTTAAATGTGTTTCTTGTTATCTTTAACACGTGATGAACTTAGTGATAACAACCTGACGTTCAAAGTGTTATCTATCACAAAAGAAGAAGAGAGTTTTACTTACGTATGAGTTCTTTGATTTCATTGTGATATATATTGATATATATTTTTTAAAGTGTTGATTTTTAGTTAGTGTATATAAGATATAAAAGTTTATTATTAAAATGACAATCGACGTGAGGAAAAAGTTTTTTTAATGTTAAGTGTTTTTGTAAGTAACGTGTGATTTTTAGTTAGTGCAACTATGTTTTTTTTTTGGTATTTGTATGATATAAAAAATGTATTATTAAAATAATACTCAAATTGCGGGAAGGGTAGTTTATTGCAACACACCTGTTTTTTTTTCCTAGTGTTAGAAGTAGTAGATGAGATAGGGGATATA